>QKWP01001579.1:94555-117340 GCA_003550325.1 Gigaspora rosea
AAAAAAAAAAAAAAAAAAAAAAAAAAAAAAAAAAAAAAAAAAAAAAAAAAATAATAATAATAAAAGTATTACAAAACTCGAATCTCTAGTTCTGTTTATATATTTATATTTAATTTTTATTTATTCATCTAGCACTATTTCTAATTTTTTCTTTTATTTTTGATGTACATGTGTTCTTATTATATAAACACATTATTATACTCAGGGCCTTTAATATATATATATTATCTATTTTTCAAATTTTATTCTATACTGTAACTTTTGATATAATTAAGAAAGTGTAAAAAAAATTATTTTAAGCATATTTTTTTATATTTAAAATAAAATAAACTTAGTCCATAAACTCGAGCTTGAATTTAAAGCTAACTCGAAGTTTATGCTTAGAGTTTATAAACTTAAGCTCAAACTCAAGTTTAACTATTAAAGTTCGACTAAAGTTTATGAACTTTAGTTCAGTTCATTTTTTCTTTGAACTTCTTGGGACTGATCCAGATCCAGACTAAACAAACTATTAACATCTCTAGGATTCATAAACCCAGGACCATAATTCTTTATTTTTACTGATTGTTTCTTCTACTTTTTTTTACCTTTAAAAATTGTTTCCATCTAGATGCCTATGATTTGGTACTTATAGAATTGAATAATAAAGCTGTAGTTATTAAAATTTCTTTACTATAGTCTGGTGCAAAAAGATTTGTACACCAAATAAAAATTAATAAAAAAATTTTTTATATATAATCTTAATAATTTTTTTAAAAAATAATTTTTAGATTATGAAAAAATTTATTATAGCTTTTATTTAATTATTTTATATAGAAATAAAATCTTAATATTTATTATAAATATTTATATGATTTATAACAGAGTTGACATTGAACAATTTCTAAATAAATTTAATTGGACATTTGGACATTTTGACATAGTCCAAATATCCAAATAATTTTTTGGACCTTTAGACATGGACAATGTCCAAATAAATTGTAAAATTATTGAACATATGTCCATATTGCAATTGGACATATGTCCAATTGTCCAATAATATTATTGGACAATTTTAATAATATGATGACAAAAGCTAAAAATAGGTTACCACTCTCTTTTGGTCAAAAACTCAAAAATGTCTTTGATCTAAAAATAAGCTACCTCACAATTGACAATAGTTGCTACATAGTAAAGTCCAAACTTTACTATACAAATCGATTAAAGTCACTTAAGTAAACTTCTTTAGGTGATCAAAATACACTTATTCTAAAATTTTTATTAATTGGAGAACTTTTTATTATTTGACTTTTGATTTTTACGTTTGATAAAAAAATATATTTGACAAATATAAAAATCATAAATTAAATAATAAAAGGTTCTCTGACGAACCACTTGGTGGGAAGTACAATGTACGAAATAAAGCTCACTGGCCTAACCAACGGTAGAACACCAACTACTCTACAAGAAGTTGGAAGTAGTACAGAAATGTATTATGAAATCCAGTTGGGAGTAGCTGTGTCACATAGGAGGAGTGAGAGCTAGCTTGCTTTGGATAGGGGTGGTTCTCACTCGGGCCAGTTACGCAACACAGCCGGTGCTTACCTACCTTTAGAGGAAGTATCTGCTAACCAATCCCGATAGCATATCTGCAGTAATATACGATAAGATTACTGAGAGTAGTGGGCAAAGCTTAGCTTGTGCCCCTACTAGCGCACGGGTAATCTCAGGACACCAAGGTTTAGGAAGTAACTGTGAGGTTACGATCGTCTGGGCAAGGCCCTTGCACCTACTTGGAAGTATAGGATCGGCAATATGAGAGAAACAGGGAATATAGTAAATAGCGGAATAACAAAATAGGGAGTAGTCCAAAAATCCAGGTTATACAGAAAATGGAGTATGGAAAGCTCTGGTAGGTTTAGGTCACAGATAGTCAAGAATGTCTGAGTCTCTTGTACTTAATATAGTATAATATTGTATTACATAATATATACAAATATATACTTAATAATAAAGTCTTCGAGGCACGACCTCACCTTAAAAAAAAATAATAATAATAATAAAAGGTTCTCTAATTCTAATAAAACTTTTAAGGTAAGTGTATTTTGATCTCCTGAATAAGTTTACTTAAGTGACTTTAATCGATTCATATAGTAAATTTAGATTTTACTATGTAGTAACTATCTGCGATTAACCAAAAATCAATTATATCTGAAATAAGCTACCTCATTTTCTTCATAATATACCTTTATTTTAAAGGGTTTTATAATTTATTGCACCTGCAATACATTGCACCCCTTCTATTAATTAAAAATTTTGCCTATGAAACCACCTTTGGAGTTCTAATAAAAAATACTCTGCATGAAATTTTGGTATAAACTATATTTTTACTTCATCTCAGGCCTTAACTCTAACCCTAATATTAATTAAACTTTATTTTTTGCTTTGATAAAAATTTCTTTAATTGTTTGTTACACAAAATTGGTGATCCATATAGTTATAATAGGGGTGCAATATATTGCACAGTGCAATAAATTATAAATTCCTATTTTAAAATTAAAAATAAAATCAACTATTGTTATTATTCTTTTTGAAATACAATTATTTTACAGTTTCTAAAATTCTGTTTGATTAATCTATTTCATTTGCTAATATCAAATATATATTGTAAGAAAAATGGAATTTAAGTTGATTTAGTAGCATAATTATATATGTACACATGCATATTTTTATAATAATAATAATTATTATTATTATTAATATACTTTTTAAATATACTATAAATTAAAGATATTTGTATTAGTAAATATTGGCTAGAATTAAGTTTAATTTAGGCCAAGATTAAACTAATTTTTTTTTAATGTCCAATAAAAAAAGTTACTATGTCCAATTAAAATTATTTGGACAATTGGACATTGTCCAAATGTCCAAATTGTTCAAATGTCCAATATTATAAAATGCCATCCCTAATTTATATAGTAAAATATATAAAATACTATTAAAATCTATAAAAATTTTTACTATATAGAATTTTTTAAACTTTTTTTATTTAAAAATATAATTTAAGGGTAGAGGGTATGTAGATCATTTCTATTAATAAACGAGTGACCAAAAATATTTTTATTGCGAATTTAAATGTTGCTACATATAAAAGTTAATTTTTTACTATATAAATTGTATTTATGTACTAAGTAAAAATTGTTCGTAATAGGGTGTGGCGACTTAGGGAAGTTGGTAAGTTGTCACCCCAAGTGGCAGGTCTAGGGTTCAAATCCCACTAGTGACGCTTTGAAAAAATAGACCTGTGTTACGGTAACCATTTCCTGTCAATCGGTTGGGTATATTACCTGTAGTCCTTGGTACCATCTCGAATGGGAGCTTTCGGGCGAAGTTGTGTCTGGTGACACAGACAAATCCAAGGAACCGGGAAAATGGAAACCCATTTGGAAAGTCCCGAGTAAGGAGATAGCAATGATCTTTGACGGTGCTACCAGAACCGGAATATCGGAAACCGGAGCTGGAGAACTGGACAATATGACCTTCGGAGGAGAGGGTCCACCAACCTGGCCGCCGGAGTCGTACCGGAGGAAAAAGGACCTATGCTCTGGAATTAGGTACCAGGGGAAGAAAAACCATAGTAGCACCTAATGTTGGGTAGATCAACCCTTCCGGGCCAACTGGTTTGGAAGTTTGGGGCACCCGGTGATGGACTGGTAGGAAAGTAATTGTTGTTACTGGGGTTGGTGTGAACCTTACAAGGGCAGAAGTAGGTAATAGTAGCGGTTAGGTACCTCCTGACTGCAAGTTGCTTGCCTCGGTGAGTGCGTAAGTTACCGAAGTGTAGGTAATACCTGTGTGGGACAGGGACTGCTCTACCAAGTTTACCCGCGAGGATAAATTAGTCCTAAGGGGATGTAGGTAGCAACCGGGACTGTCTTCGACTGACTAATGTATCGGAGGGCTGTACCAGTGATCACAAGTAGGATTGACATGCGAAGCGTTGGACCAGAGGGTTTAAATAGGCAATCCCCTAGTTGGGTTGTAGGTATGGCAACTAGTGTAGAACCTTCGGGCGGACTACTTAAATTAGACAACCAAAAGTTGTACGTGTAGCTAGTTGTACTCTCATTCAATGTAACTCAATTGTGGGTGTGCCCAAAGAGGCACCCTTGATCCACAGGCTTGATTAAATAAACTTTCACCCAAAGCAGGAACTTTAATACAAAAAAAAAAATTGTTCGTAATAAAAAATTACACATATCATAAAAATTTTATTAATTTTGTATAAAATTTGATAAAATTTTTATAGTATCAACTTTTGTGGGGGCGGGGTTTATTCTGCGGGGGCCATCACAAATTGGCCAATCAAATCACGTGTAAACAATAAGTAAAATAGGGTCGCGAAGATAAAAACAACTATATCTTCGGTTCTACTGGGCCAATTTTAATGATTCGACCACCGTTAGGATCAGAAAAACCTCCTCTACAATTTTATTTAAAAATTTAATATGGTTACTTAATAAAACTTTTCTTTAATATTAAATATAAAATTTTTAGTAACTAGTTTATTAATAAAAATGATCTACATACCCTCTACTCTTAATAGAATTTATAATTTTGTTTTTATTTTATAGTATTGAAAACTTAGTTTAGTATATAAATTATTTTTAATGTGTTTTTTTAAATTGAATTGAATTACTTGGAGCCTAATTTCTCTATAACCTGTAATTCAAATTTAATAAAATTTATAGTATATTTATTATATATACTCCAAGACAATTGCATAATACAAGCACATTATACTATATATTTGGTCTAAAATAGCTAATATATGATTTTTTTAAAAAAAAATTTTTTGTTTATTTTTTTTTGAATTAAAAAGGTTTATATTATTAATTATAAAAATATCTATAATATAATAATAAAAATAATATAAATAATTAAATTAAAAGATATTTTATTATTAATATATAACAAAATTATATATATACTATTAATAATTTATTAATTTACAATTTACAGTAAATAATTTATTTAAATTTGGTATACAAACCTTTTTGCACTGCCCCATATTAAAGATTTGTTGTTTTATTATATTTTGTTCTATTTTGCTATAAAAAGTTTTCAGTTAAAAGTTTAATCTATATATTAACTTTACAAGCTATCAAGATGTCTAAGAGTATAGGAGCTTGTAAGCCAAAAGTAGAGTATGATTGCTGAAATATAGAATATCATAGTAATATTTTTGTATCATATTTAATACTTTTTATAATAATTTTATTAAGTTTTACATCCTGTTTACTAGAAAGAGTCAAAGAGTAGCTATGTATCAGATCCATGATATGACTAATATATTAACAATAAGAATGCAGCCTTAAGAAATAAATTATGATTATTTATATTGTTTACAATTTGTTTAATTTCTGAATAGTATTAGACCAAAGAGAATTTGGAGCATACCTTTGTTATTTACAGTGTACCCAAGTACAGTCGCCTCTCTTTAATCTGTACCTTTCTAAACCGAACACTATTAAACTCTCAATAAACTGAACAAAATCTCCTAGAACATTTGTAAATTTTATTATAAAGTTCGGATAAACCATATATAACTTTTTGAAAACTGAACTTTTTCAAATTTTTATATAGTAAAAAAAAGCAGTCCCAGCAGTTCGAATTAAAGAGAGTTAACTGTAGTTGTAACTGTTTTCATTTTGTTTAAAAATTTTGAAGTTTTTTATTACTAAAAGTTATATATTTTTTGTTTTCTTTAAGTAGAGCAAGAATAGATTTATTTTTATTCATATTTGCATTTGAGGTATTTTTATTGGGGTTCTGCAATTTGATTTGATCTTCAAATATTTGAATCAAAAATTTGATCAAATTCAAATTCAAATTTGACTATATTTGATTTGATCAATTTGATTTGACAAATATTTGATTTGATTTGAAAATTACTATTAAAAATTCAAATTCAAATCAAATTCAAATTCAAATATTTGAATCAAATCAAATTCAAATTAGGGTCAATTTGATTTGATCAAATTCAAATTGATCCAATATTTGATTTAATTTGAATTTGAGGAACCCTAATTTTTATATAAAGCTAAAATTTCATTATAAAAAGTCAAATCTATATACTTGATCCTAGCCTTATAGCTAGATTATCAGTATAAGTTGCTGCTCTGAATGAATTATTTTGTATAAAAAAGGCTTAAATTTTTTTGGTTAGTTTCTATAAAAAAAATCCAAATGCTAGAACATAGCAAAAGTGAAAGAGGATCTCTTTAACATACACCTTTATTCATATCAAAAGGTTCTGAGAACATTCTATTATTTATAATATATGCATGCTGTTTATTAAAAAGATTTGTAATTACTTATATAAAATTTGAAGAAAAACAATTTGTTGTAAGGTATGTATAAGAAAGTTATGGTTTACTCAATCAAAGCTTTCTGTTGATCAAGAAACATTAACCAGTTAGGCATATTCTGGTCCGTAATATCTCTTATTGTGGTAATTATATCAAATGCAGTATTTGTAATAGATTTTCTTGCAACAAACACTTGTTGGTGTAAACCAATAATTTTATGACAAATTGGATTTAAATGCTTAGCAAAAATCTTTATAAAGACTTTGGTATTACTATTTACTAAGAAAAATGGGTTCTAGTTATTTACATTTTCTAAGTTATCTGATTTTTTAGATATAAATATAAAAAGATTTTTGCTCCAAAAAGTAGGAAGTTCTCCAAATTTAAACACTTTGTTAAAAATTTTGGTCAGAATAGAAGTTATAATTTCTGTAGTATCTTTAGGTATTTTTTGATTTGTTAACTATTAAATGACTTCTAAAACTTCTTATTCTGTTATTTTGTTTTGTTAGTAGTATATTTTGGTTTGATAAAACTTGTTTAAGATCAGATATTAAGAGATTAGCTCCATTTAGATCAAATTTCTCTCTTTGATATATTTTTTTGTAAGATTTTGAATATACTAAAGAATTATTATACTTGAATTGTTTTCTTGTAGTGCATGTAGTAATTGAATTTTAGATATAGCAGTGTAAATGATTTTGTTTGTATTTAGAAAAAAGTATTTTGTAGATCTTATATGACTTTCTACCCAATGAGCTTTTGATCTAATATGCTATTTTTTTGCAAAAAATTTTAGCTTCTGCTGAAGTTGTATAGTGTACTATGTTTTTAAAAGGTAAATATCATTAAAATGTAGGTTAACTGCTAAGGCACTCTAATTTAATTCTTTGTTTAATATAACAAATTCAAAATTTTTTAGAGGAGAAAGGCAGGATTTAAACAACATATGATTAGATTCAGTTCAAATCTGGCCCTGGATCAGACTAAGTCTGGTTTGGGTCTAGTTCAGAATCAGACCAGACTTAGACTCTAAATTTTATACTGACTGGTCTAAATCTGAATATACTTATAAGTATTTTTGGTGCTAACAAGTTTACTTAGTGCATAAAGTTAGAATTAATTAGTAAAATTTTATGAATTATATAATTTTATAGAATTTTATTAATAAAATTTTATAAAATCTTATAATACCAAAATTTTATTAATTAATTCTAACTTTATGCACTAAGTAAACATGTTTGGCACCCATAAATATATTAAATAGTAGAGTTGTTTTATTTTATTTAAAAAATTTGGAAAATAGATGCATAATTTTGGATATTTGATCAAAAAAGTTAAATTTAAGCATATTTTCTACAAATTTCAAGTAAAATAAAAACAATTCTTTGATTTAATATATTTTTAGGCTCTAAATAAGTTTACTTAGTGCATAGAGTTAGAATTAATTGGTAAAATTTTGTGAATAAAATTTTATAGAATTTTATTAATAAGATTCTATAAAATCTTATGATTCACAAGCTTTTACTAGTTAATTCTAACTTAATATACTAAGTAAACTTCTACAGTATCTAAAAATATACCAAATTGGCAAAGTTATTTTTATTTTACTTGAAATTTGGAGAATAGATGCATAATTTTGGATATTTTAAAAAGTCAAATTTAAGCATTTTTTCAAGTTAAATAAAAACAAGAAAAAATATATTTATCGTGCCATGTGACACAGGTTAATATGAGATCAAAACAATAAAAAACAAAACACTTTACTTTATTTTAATTAGAGTTAGGGTAAGTTTGGTCTTGGGTTAGAGTGATGCATAGTTTATATCAAAATTTTGCAAGAAATTTTTTTTGTTAGAACACAAAGGGCTGTTTCCTATGCAAAATTTTGATTTAAGTTTTTTGTATTTTTTATGTTAACACCTGATTCTGAAATTTGATTGGTTGGGCAATCAATAAGAGCATCGCACTGTGCAATATATAGATAAATCCTAAAAACAATACTGCCAATTTAATGTATTTTTAGACTCTACAAGTTTATCTATACAATAAGTTCGAATTAATTATAAATCATAAGATTTCATAGAATTTTATTAATAAAATTCTATAAAATCTTATGATTCACAAAATTTTAATAATTAATTCTAGAGTTAGTAAATTTGTAACCGTGGTTACTGTAACCGCATTTTATAAAATTGTTAATAACTCAAAATTTTACTAGGGTAACCCCTGTTGTGTTACTAACAAAAAATGCTCCTCTCGCGATTTCGTAGTAATTTTGATTTTAATTCTAACCCTAATTCTAACCAATTACAATTCTAACTCTAACTCTAACCCTAACCCTAACTCTAACTATATTATATCTGGGCTTAGTTATGGATCCTGGTTACTGTAATCTATGGTTACAAATAGATTAATGCTTAATTCTAACTCAATTCACTAGGTAAACTTGTTCAGAGCCTAAAAATACATTAAATTAGTAGTATTATTTTTATTTTACTTGAAATTTGGAGAAAAGATGCTTAAATTTAACTTTTATGATCAAAATCCAAAATTATGCATATATTCTCCAAAGTTCAAAAAAAATAATAAATCTGCTGATTTGATGTATTTTTAAGTGCTGAACATGTTTATTTAGTGCATAAAGTTAGAATTAATTAATTTAAATTTGTGTATTATAAGATTTTATAAAATTTTATTAATAAAATTCTATAAAATCTTATGATTTATAAAATTTTACTAATTAATTCTAACTAACTTATATAATGTTCCAAGGTTTAGTATAACTACATAATGCAGCTACTCTAATTTTGGTGATCTTTCTGTATGAGTTCATTTTAGTAATATAAAAAGTGAAATTTGAATCTAACTTATATAATGTTCCAAGTTTTAGCATGACTATATCATGCAGCTACTCTAATTTTGGTGATATTTCTGTATGAGTTCATTTTAGTAATATGAAAAGAGAAAATTTGAATCTAAGTGTATATATATGTTTTTTAACTCCCCCATTATTTGCTCAATCGAGAGGGGTTATGTTAAATATTGATTTAAATTGGAGTAGCCTAATTAAGAGTTTATATTATTTATTTATTGATTAAGTTTTCGTTTGTATTTCTGGAGCTTTAGGTAGCTGGAATGCTTGAATGAATTCTTATTTTATGTAAGTTTTAGTGTTCTCCTTTTATATCTTTTAATTCTGCTGCAATTTCAGTTTTGATAAATTGATTTGACATTTGTTTTCTATTATATTTCCATACAGAAGATAAAGAAGTATTATTACTAAAGTCTAGTATACCTTCTTCTAATTGATGATCTGAATTACCATATTTTGTAGTAATGCCTGACAATAATTTATAAAATCTTCATGTATAAAAATGTAGTCAAGTTTAGTTGCCATTACCATTTTGAACATTTTGATGAAAAATAAAAAAGGGATGTACTCCTATATGAGTAGCCATATCAATAAAGTTTCTTAGCTTTGAATTTAAAATTTAATATGAGGGATCATTATGTGGTTGTGTATTACTAATTCTATCTAATGTAGTGCTTAAATTTGTATTAAAATCTCCAGCCATTATACTTATTGAATTAGATTTACAGTAATTATTGGGGACCAGTTAACAATTTCTTATTTGAACGTAACGATCAATACAAATCTTTAGCATCAATATATCATTACCAGCTTTATTTTATTTATTTGTGATATTACAATCTGTTACATTTTTTAGTGACGGTTTTATTTTTGATATGTATGGTTTTCTAGTGGTCAATAGCGCATCAAAGTAGTAGTACTATTATATAGTCGAAATTTGCCATATTTAACTAAATTATTATTACAATACTCAATTCCGCAAGATAACTGAATGATTTTATTCTCAATCACCTCTCTTAATGAACCGTCTGATTAGTCTGTCTGATCAAACTGACCAATCCGATCTTTTATTGAATTCATTGAGAGTACTTCCTAAATCGAGAATACTGTGTTACAGATGTAATTATAAATACGTACATAGTGTAACTTATTTAACTTATTGGTTCTATCTCTAAAAGTTCATAGTGGTAAACTAAACAATTCAAAAAAATGGCAAAGTTTTTTGAAAAGCTTTCAAATGATTGCCTCGAGCTTCTTGATGATAAAGAAGATTTTAATGTAATCATTAATATTGGGTAGTGTGCGGGATGGGCCGGGCCGGGCCAGGCCTGCTTCAACCTGAAACTCAGCCCGAAAATTATTTGTAAGCCCGAGCCTGGCCCATGAAAAAAAAAAGCCTGTGAAATAAACCGGGCCGGGCCCTATTTAAAACTATACCTGACCCGGCCCGGCCCGCAGATTTATATGCATTACTAAAATTTTTTACTTATATAATTCCTGGAATAAGTAGCTGCACAACGCAGTTGTGTGAAACCAGGAACAGGGAAGTAGAAAATTAGATTAATTATTGATCCAAGATTTATAAATAAGTGCAATGTATTGCATTTAGTGTTAATTTATACTATTAAGGGGTTTCAAAATTAAAGATTGTAAATCTTAATTAAGATTCGAATACACTATTTATATGATCTTCATTATTATAAATTGTTAATTTTTTTTTATCGCAATATGTTTAAAATTTCACATCGACTAAGAGACTTATGAACGAATACTCAACTTGCACAAATAAGGCTATTACTAGAGTTCTGGATAAAGAAATTGACGAACTATTTGAAGTAATACAAGTATAGAACTGGATCGATATTTTACTACACATGAAAGAATAATTAAATCTAACGATTTTTTTCAAGTAAGTTATATAAAAAAAAATCCAAGCGAAAGTTATATAAAAATAATTTAAGCAAAAGTTCAGTAAGTAATATAAAAAATAATTTAAGCGAAGGTTTATTAAGTTGTATAAAAAGATATTTTAAGTGAATGTTTAATAAGTAATTTGATTTGAGCAAAGGTTTAGTAAATAAATTGAGCGAAGGTTTAATAAGTAACTTGAGAGAGGTTTAGTCTAAACCTCTCTCAAGTTACTTATTAGCCTTCGCTCAATTTATTTACTAAACCTTTGCTCAAATCAAATTACTTATTAAACATTCACTTAAAATATCTTTTTATGCAACTTACTAAACCTTCGCTTAAATTATTTTTTATATTACTTACTGAACTTTTGCTAAATTATTTTTATATAACATTCGCTTGGATTTTTTTTATATAACTTACTTGAAACAAATCGTTAGATTTAATTATTCTTTCACGTGTAGTAAAATATCAATCCAGTCTATACTTGTATTACTTCAAATAGTTCGTCAATTTCTTTATCCAGAACTCTAGTAATAGCCTTATTTGTGCAAGTTGAGTATTCGTTCATAAGTCTCTTAGTCGATGTAAAATTTTAGACATATTACGATAAAAAAAGCAGTATCGATTAACAATTTATAATAACGAAGATCATATAAATAGTGTATTCGAATCTTAATTAAGATTTACAATCTTTAATTTTGAAACCCCTTAATAGTATAAATTAACACTAAACGCATATACATTGCACTTAGTTATAAATCTTGGATCAATAATTTCCTGGTTTCGCGCAACTGCGTTGAGCAGCTACTTATTGATATATGCTTATTTGAATGCTTTTATAATGCTATAAAGTTAGGTTATGATTTTGACTATAAGTTTACTGGGTATTATCGGGCCTAATCGGGCTTTCTTATAAAGCTTGAACCCAGCCCGATATTTAACAGGCCCGATCTGTGTTTGGCCCGAATAATAGCGGGCTCAAAAATTATAGGCCCAAACTGGACCAAAACCTGGCCCGGCCCGCAAGTTTCCGGGCTTAGCCCGGCCCGTCCCGCACCCTACTTGAGATACAAACTCCCAAGAAGNCGATATTTAACAGGCCCGATCTGTGTTTGGCCCGAATAATAGCGGGCTCAAAAATTAAGGCCCGAATTGAACCAAAGCCCGGCCCGACCCGCAAGTTTCCGGGCTAAGCCCGGCCCGTCCCGCACCCTAATGTTGGGGATTCACCAAATAATAAAATATTCCAAGCACATACCAATATTTTAAGATACAGATCTTCGTATTTCCGTAATGAATTAGCAAATATTAACAAAGATAAAAATAACATTAAAACGATTAATTTAAACCATGTTTCTATTCAACAATTTGAGATAATTATCAGGTAAGGGTATATTTAAATAAAGATTTAATTTAAAGTAACATTCATACGTATTCATTATGATGATAGTTACTCAGTTTATGCATCATGTATATGCAAGGTTAATTTTTAAATTATTAAACTTACTAACTTAATAGATATATTTACGGAGGAGTAGTTTTGTTAGGAAAAGATCAAGACGCATCATTTATTTTTGAACTCATACTTATTGCTTCCGAATTTCATCTTGATGAATTAGCCAAACACATTGAAACACAATTAATTAAAGATCATGCACACTGGCTCCGTTTAAATTTTGCATATATTTATCATAAGAGTTTCCAAAATGAAAAACTTGAAGAATTACAAAAATGGAGTAATGATATTTTGGCAAAGTATCCTGATAAAATTTTTCAATCAGAAGATTTTACCTCACTTCCAGAAAATGCACTAATTTCACTTATTAAGAGAGATGATTTGCAAATGGATGAAGGGAAATTTGGGATCATGTTATCAGATGGGGAATTGCTCAAAGTACAGATTTACCGACTGATACTAAAAATTGGTCATACGAAGACTTTTTAACTTTAAAGACTACTTTACGGAAATGTTTGCCTCTTGTCCGTTATTTCCAAATATCAGTTGAAGACGTTTTTGACAAAGTGAAACCATATAAAAATATTCTTGAAGAAAATCTTTGGGATGATTTATTCCAAAAAATTGCTATTCCAAATAGACAGATATTATCAACAATTCTTCAACCTCGTAAAATTTTAACACCAACATTACCATCTAGAATAACTGAACCATTTCCTTCTACAGTTATCAATGAAACACATGCAGCAGAAATAGCATCATGGGTTGATAAGAAAACTGAAGCGTATTCTGCATCGAATAATCCATATAAATTTAAATTACTTCTTCGTGGAACAAGAGATGGTTTTACTGCTCAATCATTTTGGAATTTATGTGATGGCGTGGCAAATACTGTTGTGGTAATGAAGGTTAATGGCACTGATGAAATTCTTGGTGGATATAATCCAATCCAATGGATTAAATCAAATGATTGTTATATGAAATGCAATGATAGTTTTATTTTTTCATTGAAAAATAGCACTATTCAATCCTCTATTTTAAGTCGTCTAAAAGCAAATTCACCATATGCGATTTATTGTCACACAAGTTATGGTCCAACTTTTGGTAATGGTCATGATATTTGGGTGGGTAATAATTCCAATCAAGCTAATTATTGTTATTGTAATCCACATCATTCATATGAAAAAGCAATTAGAAACCAAAACGGCCTATCTTACTTTTGTGTAGATGAATATGAAATATTTCAAATTCAGAAAGAGTAGTATCTAATGAATAGTCTATTCAATATGTAACCAATGTCTCTTATTTTAATACTTTATTATGCATATTAGTGAAAGTGTACTGGTGATTAGCAACAATAATTGTGGCAGCTTATGCTGAAATTGGCTTATGCTGAAAAATTAAAATATTTTATTATGAAATTATAAAATTTTAGAGGGTTTTTTCAAGTGTATTATTTTATATAGTTTGGTTAGAGTTTAGGGTTAGGGTTATTAATAAAAGAGTATATGGAGTGCTCCGTATTAAAAGGGCCCATTTTTACAATTTTTTGAAAAATGAGTTTTTATTAAATTCATGTAAATTTTGACATAATTGATATTTTTCAATTATTAATAAAAGTTGATTTGCATAATAAAAAATCAAGATAATTTAAAAAGAAAAATTACATGAGGCTGCGTAGAGCCAACACGTCACGAGATTATCCGATAGTCACCTGCCTTCTTTAACCAATCAAAATCGTGAAATTTAATTAATCCCGAATCAGTCCGAAAATCAAAACAAATGGTTAAACTCAATTATCTCAAAATGAGATAAATGTAAAAATGGGACCTTTTAATACGGAGCACTCCATATGTGGATTTTAGTAGGTATTATAGGTTTAAATAGGGACCCCGGATTTCAGCATAAGCCGCCACAATAATTGTTAAAGATTTTATTAAATGTGATCTCATTATAATCAAATATCATTGTGCCAAAGGCACTATGTGATATTTTATCATTTCCTAATTTTATTTATAAGTTTACCGGGTATTATCGGGCCTAATCGGGCTTTCTTATAAAGCTTGAACCCAGCCCGATATTTAACAGGCCCGATCTGTGTATGGCCCGAATAATAGCGGGCTCAAAAATTAAGGCCCGAATTGAACCAAAGCCCGGCCCAGCCCGCAAGTTTCCGGGCTAAGCCCGGCCCGTCCTGCACCCTAATTACACCTAACTATCACTTTCCAATAATTTTAGCTGCGCTCGATTGATGTTTGAGCAATTTTATTAATTCTATATGGTTTATTGAGGGCGTACTCGACATCCTCACTCAGGCAAAATTTTAATTAAATTGAATCAAATAACCAAAAATTACTATTTTTGATGAATAAAGCCTAGAGGTGTAGGGCGTCTTTCTTTTCTTAGAGTTTTTCTGATTGGATAAAATTTAGAATTTGCATTTTCACAATGAATTTTTGGTAAACAAATTGTTTTTTTTATTAACCGAGTAACCACTTAATTTATCACAATTAAACTATGGATGTTATCCTGCTCCAACCGGTTAGCTTGTGCTTAAAACCGGTTGGAACTCTGTTCGGAGCACATTTAAATAAAAACCGATTTTTTGAACACAATTTATATTAATGCATTAATAATTATGCTTGCATAAGCAGTTTAATAAAACCTGCTACGCTTTACCTGCTTTTTTTTTTTTTTTTTTTGGCGATCAGATCGTTATTACTTTTTTTTTTCTTTTAGCGATCATATCGTTATTACTTTTTTTTTCTTTTGGCGATCATTCATATCGCTATTACTTTTTATTAAAGCAAATACATTTAAAATATATAAATTTTTGCATTATAATGTTATTGCATCTATTCGCTGTTATTTTTTTTTATCCAATTTATTAATCTTCATTACAGTCAATAATACCCGCTTCCATACCAGGTCTTTAAGCAGAGTATTGGGTTGATTGTATTTTTTGCTTTCGAAAACATTTCTTTGCTCGGTACGTTTTATTGCAAAGGTTGCAATGTCGTTTATCACCAAATTCAGTAAGATCGTTCCAGAAAGGGTCCTTTTTTACTCGCTTTGGATGCTGTTTGTTACTATAAGCGTTCCAGGTTCAAGTGCATTTTGAGATATTGAACCTGAAGAGGTAGGTTCAATTGAATGGATAAGTCTTCAAATGTATTGTCTTCATCCATCGAATAGTGAAATTCAAGTAAAAAAAATATGTAAAAAAAAAGAAATCGCATATCATATTTATATTATTTATTAAAAAAAAAATTAAAATGACTAATTGTCGTCACATTACATGCCACATTAAATTAAAAAAAAAAAGAGTCAAAGAAAATTGCTTTTTGTTCGTCATAAGATAGTAATTTTTTATTCCATCATATTAAATTAAAAAAAAAAGTTCAAGAAAAATTAATTTTTGTCGTTATAAGATAGTAATTTTTTATTCGTCATATCACGACACATTAAATTAAAAAAAAAAGAGTCAAAGAAAATTGATTTTCGTTCGTCATAAAATAGTAATTTTTTATTCAACATATCACGCCACATTAAATTAAAAAAAAAAAAGTCAAAGAAAATTGATTTTTTCATAATTATTTATTCGTCATAATGATAGTCTAAATTAATATTGCTCAACCGATCTATCAAACTCGTTTGGAGCATGATTTAATAACAAAAATCATGTGACCGCAAAAACTCGAGTTCCATTGGGTTCCAAGCAGGGTCGAACTGAGTTTTGGCAAGCAGGATAACATCCCTAAATTAAACGTCTCAATTACCGACTAATACATTAAATGGGTTGCTTGAGAACAATATAAACGTCATTAAAATTTTGCTATTATAAAAATAATGAGAAAAATCTAACCGACTGACGCTATTGCTTATTACTTATTTATTAAGTTAATTTATTTGGTTATATTATTACACAATTTTCATAATTTGTCGCTGAGAAGAATTAATTTTCTTAAATTTTCTAATGTTAACTTGTTAGATAATTTTAATATAAAATAATACGTTAGTGTCGATAACGAAAGTTCATAACAAAAGTATGAAAATGTTTGAGCAGTACTTCTACTTATTCTATTAGTTATAATGTTATGGTAATAAAATGTAAGAAAAAAGGTTGGAGGC
Source organism: Gigaspora rosea (assembly GCA_003550325.1). Taxonomy (NCBI): domain Eukaryota; kingdom Fungi; phylum Glomeromycota; class Glomeromycetes; order Diversisporales; family Gigasporaceae; genus Gigaspora; species Gigaspora rosea. The sequence goes on from QKWP01001579.1 coordinate 111,279, forward strand.
AAAAAATTTATTGATTGAAATAATGAACTCACTGGCAAATTCAATCGCTTTAACGTGAAAATTTGGTAATTGCATTCTATTAAAGTGTACTTGTTAAGTGTTTTCAAAGGAATTACTACTCAACATCTGTAAATTTTGGTCTCCACTAAGTTTTTTCATAGACTACGTAACAAGAATCATGGAAAATGGAGTACGTTCATATTTTACTTACTATTTTACATAATAAAGAAATTCTTATTTTGAAGAATAAACAGTCAGCAATTGATTTGATGATGTCTTGAGACAAGGCAAAGCCACTGATAATAGATCTGCCATTCTCAAATTACATAAGTATAACTTTCTGAATATTTTTGTCGCCCGTTATTTTCTTGCGGTTTATATGCGCAGGCAAGAATTTATCATAGTGACAAGAGTGTTTAAAGATTTCAATCTAAATGATTTATGTTTTACATAAATGTAATGGTCTTGAAGCGCAATCACATACGTAAATATATCTAATATTATCTTTTATTTTTACGCCTAATATGGATATATTCAATTAGATTATATTATTCGTTTGTTATTAATTTATTTTTAATAATTTAGATTTTTCTCAAACACCTCAACGGATCAAAAGCAAATTTTAATTATATTCAAATCTCTCAAAATACACTCTATAAGGACATGCGCTGAGAGAACAATAATAAAAGTGCGTTTATGGAAGGCATTCTTGGCCCGGAATTTGATTATGCATTTGTTAGGATACATTTAGGGAAAGGGATTGTCTCTCAATTCCCTGCAAGACATTCCTCAGTTCTGTACTTGTGTAATGCTACGTTCTTAAAAAGTACACAAAACCATATAAATAAGTTACCTGGTCAATTGCATTAGCTAATCAGACAAATTTCTGTCAAATAAGTCAATAATTTTCTAGATAAAAAGTTTAAAGTTTTTAACATTCCCATACCGTACGTAAGCATAAGGTCATTTTAATAAACGTTTTTCTACATCGAAAAATATAATAACTTTCATTCTATTAATAATGTACATGAAAATGAAATTACTCTTGGGTTTTCCTATTTCAATTTGGGTCTTTATTTTGATTCACTTGAACAATTTAATTATATTTTAGAAATCAATTCCAACAATTTGATCGCATTAATTTTTTCCGTGGAATGACATATTTTAAACTAGGAAAATATGAAAATGCACTTTCAGATGCAAATAGAGTATTAGAAATCGATCCAACCAACATAAATTCATTTATTTTGTGTGGAGAAATGTACTTTATGTTGGGAAAATATAAAGAAGCATTTATGAATTTCAGTAAAGCATTAGAGGTTAATTCGAGTAATACATATGTATTGGCTCTTCGTGGAAAGATTTACTTGAAATTTCAACAATATGGCAATGCATTTTTAGACTTAAAGATTTTTTTCAGAATTTAACACTAATAACGCTCAAAAAAAATTTATAAATACATTACTGTTCCATGGAGAATCACATTATTCACTAGAACAATATGATAAAGCCCTTTTATATTATAACAAAGTATTAGAAATTGATCCTTATAATTTTAACTGCGTTATCTTTTTGTGGAAAAGTCTATTATTCTTTAGAACGATTTTATAAGGCATTCTTGAATTTAAGCGAAGCATTGGAGATTAATCCACTTGAAGTGACTACATTGCTTTATCGTGGAGAAGCATATTTTAAATTTGGCCATTATTATAAAGCCTTTTATGACCTTGAAAAAGTATTAGAGCTATATGATGATGCTTTATATGGTTCTAAAATGCCTTTAAAAATCAAATCTAATTATGCCAATGCATTGACTCTTCAATCGAAAATTTGCTTTAATCTACAATGGTACGAAGAAACTATTCAATTTTTAAATAAAGCTCTAAAAATTAATCACAAAAATAAAACTATACTAACACTTCGTGGAGGTGCCTATTTTTATCTGGATCAATATAATAATGCAATTAGAGATTGAACAAGGTTTTGGAAATGGAACATAATAATGCTACTGCACTTTTTTTACGTGGAGAATCCTTTTACTGTCTCAATCACTTTCATGAAGCATTTTTAGATTTTTATGATGCATTAAAATTTGAGCCAAATAATGTAAACATGTTAATTCTCCGTGGAGAAGCTTATTTAAACTTGGAACATTATTATAGTGCAATTTTAGACTTTGAAAAAGCACTAGATATTTTACCAGAAAATGTGACTGCATTATTTTATAGTAGTAAAATCTATTTTGAACTAGAACAGTACTATAAGGTTCTTTCTAATTCCAATGAAGCACTGAAAATTGAGTCAGATTCTGTGCCTATATTAATTCTTCGTGGTTCAGCTTACTATCGTCTAAAAAACTATAATAAAGCTCTTGAAGACTTTAGTAAAGCACTTAAAATTGAACCTAATAATGAAACTGTATTAAAATATGTCAAAGATGCATTAATAAAAGTTACTGTAGTAAAAAGCAAATATGATAAAAAGTCTGCAGGGATGGGTAATGGTAATGGAATAAATAATATTGGAAATTGCTATAGAAATGGAGTCTGCTACGAAAATGGCATAGGCACAAAAGTTGGCGCAAATAAGGATAAAAAAAAGGCATTTGAGTGGTATTTGAAATCTGCTGAAGGTGGTGATTCGAGTGGACAATTTAAAGTTGGAAAATGCTATGAAAATGGCATATGCACAAATAAGGATGAGAAAAAGGCATTTGAGTTATTTGAAATCTGCTGAAGGTGGCAATTCAGATGGACAATCTAACCTTGGATACTGCTATGACAATGGCATAGGTACAGATAAGGATGAAAAAAAGGCATTTGAGTGGTATTTGAAATCTGCTGAAGGTGGCAATTCATATGGACAATATAATCTTGGATGCAGCTATTCCAATGGCATTGGCACAGATAAGGATGAAAAAAGGCATTTGAGTGGTATTTAAAATCTGCTGAAGGTGGCAATTCATATGGACAATATAACCTTGGATCCTGCTATAACAAAGGCATAGGCGCAGATAAGGATGAAAAAAAGGCATTTGAGTGGTATTTGAAATCTGCTGAAAGTGGCGTTTCGGGTGGGCAAAATTATCTCGGATAGTGTTATAATCATAGCATAGGTACAGATAAGGATGAAAAAAAGGTATTTGAGTGGTATTTGAAATCTGCTGAAAGTGGCAATCCGAGTGGGCAAAATTATCTCGGATGGTGTTATAATAATGGCATAGGCACAGATAAGGATGAAAAAAAGGCATTTGAGTGGTATTTGAAATCTGCTGAAGGTGGCAATTCAGATGGACAATGTAACCTTGGAAACTACTATTACAAAGGCATAGGCACAGACAAGGATGAAAAAAGGCATTTGAGTGGTATTTGAAATCTTCTGAAGCTGGCAATTTGAATGTGCAAGTTAATGTTGGATACTGTTATCTTATGGGCATAGGCACTGACAAGGATGAAAAAAAGGCATTTGAGATTTATTTGAAATCTGCTGAAGGTGGTGATTTGGATGGGCAGCATAATGTTGGAGACCTCTATAGAAAAGGCATAGGCACAGTCAAGGACGAAAATAAGGCATTTGAGTGGTTTTTGGAATCTGCTGAAAAAGGTCATTATGGTGCACAATATAGTATTGCTGAATATTATCGGAATGGCATATGCGTAGCTAAATATGAAAAAAAGGTGTTTGAATGGTATTCAAGATCGGCCGAAAATGGTTATTACAACGGACAATATGAACTTGGAATATGTTATCGAAATGGTTATGGAACCTTGCCTAATCAAGAAAAGGCTATTGAATGGCTGCAAAAAGCGAAAAGTAATAATTCCGAAAAGATAGTTGATTCTGAAAATCTTAATGATTCATTGGAAAAATTATTATCTGGCAATAATTTATTAATTTCATGGATTTCATTTAATGAATTAAGTATTAAAAGAAAAATTGGAAAAGGTGGGTTTGCAACTGTGTATTCTGCTAATTGGAATAGCAGACATGCAAATGACGATCCTTTGCAGCAACTTGTTGCTCTTAAATTTTTCCATGGATCCAAAAATAGCTGTAAAGAACTTATAAAAGAGGTAAATATTTGATAAACTCAAATTTTATGATTTTATTCATTATTATCAGTTGTTAAAAATTATAATTTTAAAGTTAATTGCATATTCAAAAATTGGATCTAAAAATCCTACATTTTTACAATGTCATGGAATCTCAAAATATGAATACACAGGTGATTATATTTTAGTTATGCAATATGCACAAATGGGATCCTTACGTGAGAACCTTTAAGAAGTCGCACAAATGAAATGGGAGAAAAAATTAGAATTATTATCCTATATCGCATTCGATCTTCAATTAATTCATTCATATGATATCATTCATTGTGATTTACATAATGGTAATATATTTCAAAATGACTTACATAATGCATATATCGTTGATTTAGGAATTGCAAAATCAGTTAATAAAACATTAGACAAAGAATCAGGGGGGATTTATGGGGCTTTATCATATATAGCACCAGAAGTTATACTAGGAAAACAACTTACTAAAGCATCAGATATTTATTCTTTTGGAATGATTATGTGGGAGATTTCTTCTGGGAATGTAGTATTTTCCGACTATAAAGATGATGATTCAAACCTAGCTAGAGAAATTTGTTTTAATGAATCAAGGCCAAACATTCTTAAAGGCACAGCAACATGTTATGTAAATCTTTTAAAGAAGTGTTGGGATAAAGATCCAGAAAAACGTCCGTCAGCAATAGAAATTCACGAAATCATTTTAAAATGGAAAAATACACCCGAAATTTTATCTGAATTTTTAAAATCTGATAAAGAAATGATGATCAAAAATAATGACTTTAATAATATAGAAGATAGTATGATTTATACTACCAACTTCATTAGAAATATTATCCAATAGCCACTTGAACTCGTAGCCGCAAATATTTCTATTGAAGATATTGAAAAGTGTAACGAAGTAATCAGCTATACTAATGCATTTGAATAAAAAGGGTCATCTTAAAAAAGTATATTAACAATTAAGCAGCGCATATGTCGTACGTGCGAAAGAATATGTCGGATTCGCTTGAAACATTAGATGCAATACTATTATTAAGCTTAGCAGTCTACAAATTTATATTTTTGCTATAGTCTATATTTATTTATATCAACCTATTTGAATTTGCTTAAATTTATGTTGATAGTGATATTAACAAAGGATTATATTAAAGTTAATACATACAAGGAAATTTTAATATATAAAAATTTATAAAAACTTCATTTTATGGCTAAGGTTGATATTAATGGAGTTGATATGAGACTGTATTAAAAAAAAATCAAATTTAAAAAAATTGGAAAAAGCTATAATAATAAAATTTGTAAATTATTATTAAGTTTGGTTGTCTTTAAGCTCATATTTTGCTATTAAAAAAAATTCAAATTAAAAATAAGAAATTAAAAAAAGCTTAATAATAAAATTTGAGGTTATGAATAAATACTATTATTAAGCTTAGTAGTCTAAAAATTCATATTTTTGCTATTAAAAAAATTTAAATTAAAAAAAAAGAAATTAAAAAAAGTAATAATAATAAAATTTGTAAACTATAAGTAAATTCTATTATTAAGCTTGGCAGTCTACAAATTTGTATTTTTGCTATCACAAAAAGTTAAAATTAAAAAAGAAAAAAATTAAAAAAATCTATAATAATAAAATTTGTAAATTATAAATAAATTTCATTATTAAGCATAACTTTACTGAAACTATAAAAAAATTAAAAATATTATGATTATATATCTATTATGTTTTTATTATATTTTAAAAAACATAATAATTACTAGTTATAAGTTAATAATAATAATATAAATAATATATATTAAAACTGTTTTAGTAATATTAATAAAAACATTTTTAAAACATTATTAAACTAAATAAATTTCATATTTATAGTATAATATAAATATTTATATTATATAAATATATTATATTATAATATATTTTATAATATTAAATATAATATAAATAAAACAAATCAATAATATAATGATTTAGACAAATGTGTTTAC
>QKWP01001580.1:0-13681 GCA_003550325.1 Gigaspora rosea
TGCACACCGCTTCACGCCCAAAGTAAGGGATCTCAGGAGCCGTGTGATTGTTACTCTATCGGAATTAAAGAAGGCTTCCGGTACTGTAACAGTAGAAAAGGGACAAATCATTTTTAGTAAAATTTTTTTAATTTTTAAACTAAAATATCTTGACAACTATTTAATCAAATTTGCTAAAAATTTTTTTATTTTAATCTTGAAATTATATAGTATTAAAATAAAAAAAATTATTAAATTTATTAAGATAGTTGTTAAGATATTTAAGCTTAAATTCAAGAAAACTTTTACTTAGAAAAAATTTGGCACTTTTTTACTGACTCACCCCAAATATAGAAAGAGCATCGATAAGATATTAATTTTAAGATTATGTAATGCGAGAACAATAATAATAGATTTTAAGGGGGACAATGAGATATTAAAGGTAACAATTAACAAATACAACATCTTTTATAGTGATGAATAAGATTAATCCGAGTATAACGGTAAGAGTAATAAGGTTTTATAACGTAACTTTGTCATAAAATAAAGGCTTTGAAAAATCGATTACATTAAAATAATTGAGAAAAATAGAGCTATTTACTCTAGACATCCGAAAGCCCACAAGACATTCTTTACTATTAATTAAATATAAATAACCTGTTACTATCTGATTACTATTCTGATCATAAGATCTTAAAAATTAATTCTTATATAGTACCCCATACCAATTTTTCACACGCACAGTAATCTGTTCACCCAATAATCCACACTTGAAGAGGGTCACTTCTCTCAACTCCAGAACCTTTATATGCAAACTGTTTTTATCTGGGTTACTTGATTTCAAATCACACGGGTAACTCAGATAATAATTTTGCATCTGGGTCTAACCTCTAGACTCATTTTGGAGAGAATTGACTGTTTATAGTATTCTCTTAATATTGATTATAGAAAAAATTTGACGTATTTATTTTTATTATTTAACCCCAAAAAAAGAATAAATCACTAAAATATTAAATATAACAATGTGAAATTTTAAATATTTCACCAAAATTCAATATGTGACCATTATTTAAATTAATACTATCACCAAATTTTAAATTTGGACCTTGGTTTAAATTTTAACTAATTTGCTAAAATAAATATAACATATATGAGAGATGTCTGGGTCCTAAGCTACCATGGTTTTTTTTTGTTAAAAATTAGCAAAAAAAGGTAGCTTATTTTTGGCAACATACAGTAAATGTTCAAGCCCAGAATATATTTTAGAAATTGGCCTATATTTTTTAATCTGTGATTAATAAATTCCTGTGCATTATTTAAACCAAATGTTCAAATTATATTAGTAAATTTAAAAGAATTTATAGTTTTGGAATTATTTTGGTTTGCTTGATAACAAATTTGATGCAATAGCCTGTTTTTAAACCTATTTAATATAAATAAATTTAGTTAACTTTTAAAAAAATATTATAAACATTATTAATAATTTAATAATTATTACTATTTTCATTATTTGATCCTTTATATTTTGTTTATTACTTAAATAATATAGGGCAGCGTTAACTAAAACTAGGCTTATGGATTTTTTTCTATTTTGAGAAAATCACGTTTAAAATTTTGTGTAACAATAACAATGATGATCTATTATTAGTATAACCTGTTGGATCGACATTTGCTAGCCAATCACACGAATCTATTTCTATGACTCTGCAGCAAGGATCGACAACCGGATATCCAATTCTAATTTTAGATCACATTTAATCATATACAGCATTTCAAAAAGTAAGCATCGGTAAAAATTTTACTATGTAAATTAATACTTTAAATGTCAAATTATATAGAAAAACTTCTGCTTTATATGATGGTATAGTTAACTCATTTTTGCAAAAAATGCTATAAGCCTTGTTTTAGTTGATACTGCCCCATATGGTGTTTAACAAAATCTTTATGAAGGCTTTTATAAGTTTCAGCAGAAAATCTATTCAAACAACCATATTTTTTAATTAAATTAGTAGTATGCTAGATCCATGAATGTAATTTTGGAAACTTTAATTTAAAAGCAAAATTTGTTTTAAAAAGTTTAGTAAATTGTTGAGCCCAATTTATTATTAGATTCTAAATAAAATAAAACTATATTAATATTCAATGATAAAATTATTTAATTTAAATTTTTCAAATAATTCCAAAATATTCACAAAATTGCGAAATTATTTACATACCTCAAAATCTTTTAAGTCGCTATCAGTGAATTCTTCATATAGACTTAAAAGATACATATTATTCCAATCTTTATAAAGCTTCAATAACTTATTTTGAATAGATTTGCCAATATCCAGGTTGTCCAGAACAAATACATAACCTTCATAAGGTTACGATACTCATTTGCAGTAATTCTAGCAAGTGATTGAATACTATTTTTAAAAATTTTAAGTTCTGGAAATCTTGGAATAATAGCTAATCTATTATTAAGTATTCAGATTGAAGCTCTATATTTTTCTTTTAATAGACTGCATATAAATTTAATGGATATTTAAATCATCCCAATCTAAATGATGCATTCTATCAATAACAATTGCTTCATAAATATTTATATTACTAAAATTAATAAAAGTATAAATGTTAATAATGATTATATATTGCATAGTTATAATATTTAAAGTTCGGATCTTCCGCAACTCTATCCACCGATCACTTGTACCAACAAAATCGCTAAAATTCTGAAGTAAAGTTACGAAGAAAAAAGAAGGAAAACTGGAAGACACATGCAGTTGGCAGCTATTATTTAGGGATACAGTTAATTGAGTATCTTGCTAGTAGTCCCAGAGTTTATCACTCACCACATCACGGGCACTTGTCGTTTAGAGGTAAAGTTCATAGACTACCTGCTGACAAGCTCAGAGTTTATCATTCACCAAACTAAGAAGACTCCGGTTGGTTCCCTGTCGGATATTGGACTTACACGGGAAGGACAACACTTCTTTTTCTATTACAAGTGAAGAACTGGTGCCAACGATTTTTTTTTTTTCAAAGAATTTTCAGAAAGTGGGCATTTTGCCGTACCTCCTCCAAAAGATCAGCAGTGTTTACTCTGTCCAAATCGGGAAGGCACCCATGAAGTTGGATTTGATCGTCACGAGTGACTTGGAAACAAATCACGTGGACTGTCAGTTAAGATCTTAGGAGAAACACTTTAGAAAGTTCCCGAGTATTTTAGGTTTAGTAGTCGGGTCACTTAGACTACTTTTTTTTTCGTTTAACATAATGGGACCTGGGCCATTGTTGGTTAGGGTTTTATGTTAAAATTTTTATTTCGAAGTCTGTTGGTTGTTGTGAAATAATCTAATAGCTAACTTTAGGCCACGGGTAAAGATCTAAAGTAGCGGGAGGCAATAGTGAAGCCCGGGTTTTTTCATTCCCTTAGTTAAAAACTATATATTATCTTCCCTGCATGTATTAATAATATTAACTAATAAAGAATAAAGAGCCTGGTCTCGGTTATAAAACGAAAAAAAAAATTATTTAAAGTTCAAAATAGTTTAATATTATTCATATAGTTGCGAAATGAATAACATTAATTAATCATCATAAAAGTAAAATTTGCATTTGAATTCTAAATATATTTAAAAATTTTAAACCATTTTAAAATAATTCGCAATAATTCAAATTATTTAAATCTAAAATAAGTATTCAAAGTAAAGTTTGTTTTTGTACTCTTTAAATATTTTTAGTATTTTGAATATTTTTAAATTATTTCAAAATTATTAGAATAAAATAAAATAAATAAATAATAAACTTACTTAAAGTTCTAAAAGTAATTTGATATGGATCCTATATATACTGAATTTTCTTCACTATTATTAAGACTGTTTCACATATATTCATAATTTCTAAGCACCAAATCATGTTTAGAATGGGTCATATTTGCCAAATCATCTCTATTTACTAAACAAAAATAACAAGAGTGATTTGAATTTGTTAATTTATAAGTTAGACAAAATGTTGCAGCTTCTGGCCAATCTGCAATTATAATTGAAACTTTTGGAAAGGTCCAACCAATTTTGTTATTAACAAATTTATACCAGAATGCGAATACTGTTAAATTGGATTTTAAATAACTTCTAAACATCTATGAAAAGTTTGTCTGACTATTGGTTTATTTTTAGTAAATGTTTTAATTATAGGCAAATAACCCAATAACTGCTTTGCATCCTGCTTATTTCTTCGCTATGTAGGTATATTTCCTAGTGACATATATATTAGATAAAGCTGACTTTTACCCAATGTGTTACAATTTTGTGTCTGAACATAAAATAATTGATAAAAGTTTTGATCCTATAGGCAAAGAATTTTGAGCAATTTTCTACCACATTCTATTATTATGCTCTTTATAAATAATCTCTTTACTATTCTTTAAAAAAAATAAAAATAGATTAATAAAAACAAAATAAATATTGTATTTACAAAATAATATTAAAAGTTATATATACCTCTGTAGTTTTATATAATCCTTATATTCAAATTAAATTTTGTATTATATCAGAAATTTTAATATATTTTCAATACAGCTGATTAATGGTATATGGTATAAGAAATACTCAGTATCATCAAGATTTAATACTTTGGTTTTCTTATATGACAAGTTAGATTTAATATTATTTATAACCTCTTTTCCTTGTCTAATATTTTTTGGTAATAGTAATTTTGAATGGTTTGAATGTTTATTAAAAAATGAAATAATAGCATTTCTAGCTACATTACTTAATTTATATTTAGTAACCAAACCTATTAAATTAGCATAAGCCTCATTGGAAAATTCTTCATGTTTCTGATCAATTTCTTCATCCGAAGAAGAGTTTTGAAGATTTTTGAAGTAGGTAGAATTATTTAAAATTTTATTAAAAAATTTCTAATTATCATCAATAGTGGTTTCAAAATTGTTAAGTAAATTAGAAGTTGGGTCAACTTCAAAATGTTTGAATTATATTAGAATTATCTAATTCAAATAACATATTATCAAAACTACTAGCAAGTTCATTTGTATTAGATACATACAAAGGACTAGCAAGAGTGCAATCAAGATTACTATTAGAATTGAATTGAATATCTTTAACTACTTTTGAAGATTTGTGAAACTTAATATCTTTAAACAATATCTTTTTGGCAGAAAATTCACTATCTGATTTATATTCATTAATATCAAAATTTTTATTTTGATTTTGTTTAATGGGTTTTGAATAATTGCAAACTTGAGCAAAATTATTCACAAAGAGCTGTTTATCTTTACTACTTCTTTACTAGCAGTACGAACACAAGCATTTATGTTTAGATAATCTATTGTGATTTGCAAAAGTTCATAGGCAGAAAGTGCATTTGAAGTCAAACATTTTTAAGAAGATAAATTTTATAATTTAAAAAGGTTTGAAATGTTTTAAGTATATAAAAGTTAATTGAATCGAAAAATTTAATACAAAGTACAAAGAAGATATTTCATCTTATTTATATCTAAAGACTAAATTTAATCTATCTAGTTCTTTTAATAAATATAATACATTTGATTTCATAAACTTTAAATTAATGCAATGCATTTCGAATTAAATAGATTTATTCTAAAAAAGAATATAGCTATATAAATATTTAACTCTATTCGAAAATCTGTGAATTATTTCAAATTAATGCAAACTAGTAGTTATTAGCAGAGGTCTTTTTCGATTTTTAACAGTTGCCCTACCTTGCTTTAGTTTATTGAAAGTGCATCAAAAGTAGCCCATGTTTGCATAAAGAGAGCATCTTTCTGCGTTGTGAGCACAATGTAAATTTCTAATTATATTATATAATTAGAAATTTTACTTTGTATTTCAATGCAGAAAGATGCTCTCATTATGCAAACCCATATTACACTTGGCAATCCCAGTGCACTTTCGATGCACTAAACAAGGTAGAGAGCTGTTAAAAATTGAAAAAGACCTCTGCTATAGTTATTTTTATAATATATATTAAATTGTTATGTTAATATTTTTCTGTTTTAAATATAGTGCGATAAATATATTAAAATTATTTAGATATAGGTGCAAACATATGTGCAACTATTTAAAATTTTATATTTATTAAGAAAGTAAGATAATGTTAAAAAATAATTCTCATTTAGAATATGTTCAAAAGTATATATAATAAAACTGCATTAAGTAATTTAGGCCAATAATCTTCAAAATTTTTAATTTTAGCCAGAAATTAAAATTTTTTAATTTTTTAGCTACCAAAAAGAAAATTTTATAAAAAATAGGCCTGCTCAATTGTAAAATTGGCTTAGAAAAATTTTTATTTAGTTAGCTACTATAGCTTTATTAATAGAATTTTGCATAATTTTGAGTTAATTCTGCAACACCTAGGATTAATAAAATATTACTATAAATAGGGGATGGCTAAAGCCATATACCCATGTGATATTTTGAAATTTTAGTTAAAATTCGTATTAGAGTCTGTTTAGCATTATGGTCAGATTAAGGTTAGAACCAATATAGGTAAAATTACCTTCCTTACATTTTTATTAATGGCCCAAGATAGGTTTAATGCCAATTTTATATTCTTGAGTTTTTTTTGTTTTTTGACTTCTTCGGGCTTATTTATATAAACAAAATTTTGCGACTCTGTTTGGTTGATTTATACAAAAATATCACATGAGTACATGGCTTTAAATGACCCCTATAAATAGTATATAAATAGATAAACAATTAACATTGTTTTCATTGTTTTACATTTCAACATTTTGCAACTTTGCACACAGTTTAAACTTTAAGCAACTTTAAGCAACTTTTTTTTGAAATATTCAACTATTTTTAATCATTTATTATTCAAATTTTTTAATGCTTTTTAATGATCCGCTTGTGAATGAAGTCACAAGGTGTGCAATTATTGCGAGTCACCGGACTTTCCATATGACAGTAGATCACAGATGAAATGGTATTTAAGTAATCTGTTAATCTGTATTGATCACTTTGTTCTTTGAATTTTCTGCTTGATATTGTGCCTAGCTACGTCGCATGAACAAGCCAGTTTTTAGCAAGGAAAGAAGAGAAATTTTTAAGTCTTTAAGAAATTTTTACTATGCTATTACCAACAAAAGCTGCTATATCATATTGGACAGCTTCCAAAAATTTCTTTACTTAATCTTTATAATGATTTTTGTCCAAAAAAAGCAATAGCTAATGCATTGTAAAGATCACAAGGTTGATTTCTCTGAACCTTAGTAAAATGTATTTTGCAAGGATGTTGCTAAGAAAATGGGAAATTCTGCTAGAATGTATGCAGTTGGACATTGTGACGTAAATTAAATGAAAGTTGCCAATGGATGCAGAATAAAGCAGACATTTGTGCTCAAAATCTGCAGAAATAGGTAATACAGTTGGAAACAAAGCCGTTGGTATTTGTTGTTATAATAAAATTGGAGTTGCAAAGAACACAAGGCATTTGTTTGTTTCCAAAGGTCCACTGTTGGTGTAATGCAAGAAATTTGACCTTTTGATAATTTTCTGGGACCACAGAAAGAAAAAAATAACATTATGCTAAACCCTCTAGATCTTGGTATAAATAGTCTTGGGTGAAGTAAAAAAGCATTAGCAGATATATGTTGCAAGGCATTGCAATAGTAATGAGAAATAGTGATTAAATCTATCCTGTTGGACATTGTAAAAAGGAAATTGGAGTTGAAAAGGAGGAATGTAAGCATTCGTTTATGATAAAACCTGCAAATATAGGTAATGCTGTTGAAATAGAGCTATTGATGTCTGTTTTTATAGTGAAATTGGAGTTGAAAATAATACAAGCTGATTGTTATTACCAAAAATCTGCAAAATGTGTATTGCAAAAAATTTTTGTTTACCCTTTGCAGTAAGGATCTGAAATCAGAAGGCAGGCAAGGAATGCTATACTGACCCTCTAAATCTTGATAAAGGTAGTCTTGGCAAGTAGAAAGAAGGTATTAGCAGATATAGATTGGGAGAATTTTACAATAATGAAGAAGAGATTGATGAAATGTATTGAAGTTGGAAATCGGGGCATAAAGAAGTTGGAGTTGAAAAAGGAGGAACATAAAGCATCGATTTTATAACTGAAATCAGCAGATATGGGCGATGATACTATTGGAGCAAAAGCTATCAGTGTAGCTATTATGATAGAATGAGAGTTGGAAATAAAGGACACAAGGTTTTTGCTTATTACCAGAAATCTGCTGATGTGCATGATGCAGAAAAGTCAGATCTTCATGACAAATTTCGGGACCAGAGCAAGGAAAAGCATAGCGAATACATTCTGCAAAAACACTACATTGACCTCACTAGATCTGGTAAAATAGTCTTGTGGAGAAGTTGAGAGGGTTTTAGCAGATAGATTTGGCATTTATCTGTGATCAAATCTGCAGATATGATGATGCTATTGAAAAATAAAGCTGTTGGTGTCTGTTATCACAATGAATTGGAGCTGAAAAAAAGGACACAAGGCACCAGTTTATTACCAAAAATCTGCAAATATGTATAGGGTTAGAAATTTCAAGAGAAGCATTAGCAAATACACTTTGTAATAATGCTATCAAATTCATGAAGGTGGATGCTATAACAAAAAAAAAAAAAAATGAAGAAGGCCATTGTAGGCATTGGTTATCATAATAGAATTGGAGTTGAAGAAGGTGAACACAAGGCATTTGCTGCTACCAAAAATTGGCTAGAGTTGATAGCGATAATAGAAGTGGAGCCAGAATAATGAGAAAGATACAATAAGAAGGGTGAGCTCATAACGAAATCAAGAGTTGCCCAAAGAGTAGAAAATATATTGTGGTATAAGATAAAGAAATCCAAGTATATACAATATGAATTTAAAACTTTTGACATCAAAGAAGAAATTAATGGTGTTATGCCATATGCAGTGTCAGAAATTAAATAGATAAACTATTTGTGCAGGAGGCCAATATCCAGAGAGTTGAAGTCATCATGTCAGAAGTTTAATCTAAAAGGAGCATTTGATAGTGAATCTTTTACTATTATTGAGCTGTCATTAGAAATCTGGCAGGGTAAAAGATTGAAAAAAAAGAAAAAGAAAGAACAGGTAGAAACAGGGCATACAGATGCATATGTTTACGTATATAAGAGAGGCAGGTGTGTACACCCTACACCGCTCTCAATTTATATTGAAGATAGCATATACATGAGTATATGGTACATAGCTTTGTGAAAACAAAAACAGACATGCATGTTTGTGTATAGATTAGGTTATTGTTAAAAATTTGGCAGGGTAGAAGACTAAAAAAAAGAGAAGAGAGGTAAAACAGGGCATATGGATGTGTGTTCATGTGTATAAGTAAGGCAGGTGTGTACACCCCACACCGCTCTTGAATTAGATTAAAGGTAACATGTACATGATTATATAGTACAGAGCTTTGTAAAAAGAAAACGAACACGCATGTTCATGTATAGGTATAAATAAAGCATATATCGCATGTGGGTATAGATTGGAGCGGGTATTGACGCCTGTACCACCCCTAAGGAATGGTATAGTATATGGAACAGGTATTAAAAAAAAAGGGAAAAGGAAACTAAATGCACATGTTCATATAGGGGTACAAACGAGATATATGAATATATAAGCTCGTGAGTAGGTATTAGTAAAGCAGGTGTGAACACCTCATACTGCTTTTAATTATGGATATGGTTAAGAGAATTTAGTTGTATATGTGTACACCCCACACTGCTCTCGAATTAGATTGAAGGTAGCATGTACATAAGTATATAGTATAGTGCTTTGTAAAAAGAAAACAAACGTGCATGTTCATGTATAGGTATGAATGCATATATCGCATGCAAGTATAAATTGGAGCAGGTATAGATACCCGTACCACCCCTAAGAAATGGTATAGTATATGGATTAGGTATTGAAAAAAAAGTGAAAAGGAAACCAAACGTGCATGTTCGTATAGAGGTACAAAACAAAACATATAAATACATATGCTCATGAGTAGGTATTAGTAAGGAAGGTGTGAACACCCACACTGCTTTTAATTATGTGATATGGTTAAGAGAATTTGGTTGTATATGTAAGGCAGGTGTGTACACCCCACCACTCTTAAATTAAAATTGTAGGTAGAGTATATAAGTATACAGTGCAGAGCATTGTGTAGAGAAAAATAAATACGCATGTTTATATAAGGGTATGAATAGAGTATATAAACATATAGGTTGCGTGTGTGTGTATAAACTTGAAGTGGGTGTGTACACCCATACCACTTTTAAGTAATAGTATAGTACGTAGGTAGTGTATGAAAAAAAATTGGAAAAAGAGGAAACCGAACACACATGTTGAGGTAGAGATATAAACAAAGCATACAAACATATGCTCATGCATTGGTATAGATAAGGTGGCACATTGCCTTTAAGTTATGGTTAAGGAAATGATACATAGAACCACGTGAATGTGTATGTTCAGAGATGTGTATAGATTGAGGCAAGTGTGTATACCCACACCACTCTCAAGCTAAGCTATATAGAAAAGATCCAAAAGAGCTAAGAAGGTGTTGCGGGATATTACGTGAGGTGAGGTTACGGAGTGGTGTACAGGTATGGGTACATTCTTATAGCCAAAATGCTACGATCCTTGTCAACAATCCAATACTGTATTATGTTGTTCATTGTTTGCATAAGAGGACATGACTGTAGGTATAGAGGTTGGTCACGACTGTTGTGTGCAAGGAAGGAGCACACCACGAGATGAGCAATAATGATCCGCTTGTGAATGAAGTCACAAGGCAGGCAATTATTATGAGTTACCAGACTTTCCATATGACAGCAGATCACAGACGAAATAGTATTTAAGTAACCTGATGATCTGTATCGATCTCTTTGTTCTTGGAATTTTCTGCTTGACATTGTGTCTAGCGATTCCTCTCACTATGCCCAAAAGAAGAGAAGATAATGAAAAAGGGTGATATGTTGCTCAGAGTCGCTAGACTTGCCGCAAGAATGAAGAAAGAAACAAGCAAAGAGATCGAAACACTATACTTAATAAGATCTGCTTATGTGACATCCTGCATCTTGTTCGCGACCCCCATTCCATACTGTATTACGTTGTTCATTGTTTGTATAAGAGGATGTGACTGTAGGTATAACGATTGTTGTGTGCGAGAAAGGGGCACACCATGAGATGAGCAATAATATTTATTTTAGTTTTTTTTAAAATTTTAAATCTTTCGTTTATTATTTAATACTAGCTAACTACTAACTTTATTTAAGCTTTTTTATCATTTTTTATCTTAAAGTATTTTAGAAATATTTAAAGGAATAAAAGTTGCTACAAAGAAAAGTTCAAAAAAGGCCTTAAGCAAGAAGTCTAATAAGGGAAAGGCATCTCTAGAAGCAACAAGAGGTTCTGAACTAACTCAAAGCTTTTTAGAAAATTTTGATAATCTTGGAATTGGTGATTCTAATACTTATGAAAATTTGAATACTTCTGAATATATTTAAAAGTTTTAAACATATTCTTTTTAATTTTTTTATTAATTATAATATATTTAAATAAAATTACAAGTGAGAACCTTAGCAAAGATTATCGAAAACCAAGAAGAAATACTTCACCAATTTCAAGAACTTAACTCTAAAGTCAGGAGACTAGAAAATCAGTTAAAAGAAATGGAGAAGAAAATGGATAATAATTTCAATTTTACTAATAAAAAACATTCAAAGAAGTAATTATTTAAGTTTAAATTTTTTTTTTAATAATGTTATAAATCATTTAAAGTTATTTAATATTTATAACTAGAACAACAAAATCATACTTCCTGAATATGCCTATAATTAGAGTGACAAGTTCTCTAAACACCTTCAATCAATAACTAAAAAAGAAAGTGTTAGACAAATTCAACAAGAAATGATAGCAAACAAGAGAAATATACTTCTCCAGAATTTTTAAGCTCAGAGACGCTCTAATAAACCTAAAAAAGAGGAATATAATTATTCCAATCTTGATAACTATTCTTAAACCTAACCCTAACCAATAAACCCTAACTACCTGACCCTAACAAAGTAACAGCAAAATTATTCCAACAAAAGAGATGGCATAGCAACAACTTCACGTGATGAATAGCAAAGTAACAAAATACGTTAATACTAGCAATAACAACGGCAAATACCAAAGGCAACAAAATGTTAACAAGACCCACAAATAACAACAACGAAGGCAACAACACTGAGAACAATGATACCAAAAGTGATAGCTTCAATGACTTCAACAATTCAATGGCAAATATGATTCTCTTCTAATAGTGGTACCAATAACAAACAAGGCATAACAAAAATGACCACCAAATCCAAATGACGTCATTATCAAAAAAAGGCGTTAAAATAAAATAAAACAAAAATACTGCATAAAAAAAATAAAATTTATACTTTTTATAAGATCTATATTTGTGTTACACATGTATATACACAATGTGTAAATTAAGAAATTTTTATAAAATCCTAAAATTTAGCAATCAAATTAAGCAACATTACAACTTTTAAAAATCATCTTTTAAAATGAATTAAAATTTTAAAATTTTTAAGCTTTAAAAATGGGACACTGAAGTCTTTAAGTGTCATGCACTGTGCTTTAAATTATGCATCTTAATTGTTGTTTACATAATTGCCAACCAGCAGATCACAATTACAGACAAGTTTAATGTCAAAAAATTTTCAGGGTAATGATTTAATTAAGGGATTTGCAATAAAATTTATGAAGAGCTAAATGCTTTATAAAAAAAGATAGGTTTCACTTCTAAGCTAACATTTGTATCTTACAATATAATTAGTATTTTTTTATTATAACAAAAAAATTTTGTTATTTTATATTTTATAATATATAGTATTTATTTTTTTTTTATTTATTTTAAAATCGCGTTTTGTGACTATCGACGAAATAAAATCGACAAAATCAAACTCAAAATTTGGTTGGCACTCACGTTATTACATAAACTCAATGTTAGAATTCTTTAGCATAATAAACCAAATATAATGGCAATACATTTAACATTTAATTATTTTCATCTATCTATTTTGTTGAATATAGTTTTAATTGTCATAAACAATTTGAAAGATCTAAACTGAATTCGCTTTCAAAACACATTCGAACCCAATGATTGCTTAGAGGCTTTCTGTTTACATATTTTAACATTTAATAGTTATTCGGCACTTCGTGCCAAATAACTGAGTTATTTGCTGTATGCTGTTTGATTGGTCGATTTTAAGGGATTCGTATTATTTTACCAACAATCACTTCGCAGACATAACACTACCCCAACAACCATTTTACTGACAAGATTTTTTTACCAACAAATAACTCGCTGACATTCGATTTGCCGACAAGCATGTTTTCACTGACACGTAGATTTTACCGATACACACTTCACCGACAGTAAATTTTACTGACAAAATCAACTTACTGACAAGCTCATTTTACCAAAAATAGAATTTACTGACAAGATTATTCTACTGACAATACAATTCACCGACAAACAATTCGCCAACAAACAATTCGCCAGATGCCTTACTAGTAAATATCACGAGTCGCTACTGAAGTTATAGGGTCTCGATTTGAAACTATAAGCCCTGCTAAAATCCACATATACTCTATAAATATGAAATCTATACCCAAACCCTAACCCTAACCCTATAAGACAAAGACAAAAAAAAAA
>QKWP01001580.1:38965-123381 GCA_003550325.1 Gigaspora rosea
TTTTTTTTTTTTTTTTTTTTAAAATTAGATTTGGTTTTTTATTCTTAGATTATTCATTTGTTTTTTTAGATATTCTTAAATTAGTCTTTGTTTTTTTTGTTTGTATCGTTGTATTTTTTTTTTGTTTGTATTATTTTTTTTAATAAATTTCGAATATATGTGACGGCCAATTAAAATCGATCACGTGATTCACATGACGACTGATTTGCATCGGCCGTCATGTGAATCATATGATCGATTTTGATTGCTTAGTCATGGGGTCGCCATGGCGACATATTCTATAAAATAATACCCTTTTATTTAAATCTATTTCAAATTTCGCCCAAATATTTTGTGATATACAGACAATATCGTGCAACATAAAATGAGCTATATTTATATGTCGGATCAGGTGCAATAGACAAAAAAAGTATAATTTTTTTTCACATCAAATGCTGAATAGCAAGAAAAATTTGACTTAATATTACAAACTATGGCCACCCGAGGTAAGATTTGGGCTCTTTATTGTGACGTCTACTTGCTGCAAAAGTTTACTATATGTTATATTATTAAAGAGTTGAGTGCTTTAAAGGTACAAAAAAAACAAAATAAAGGTTTAAACGTTTAAAATTACTTATCCCCACTGATTGTGTAAGACTAAAAGTCTAGTTAACAAAGGAAACCACTGCCTAAAACTTTTCAAATTACCTTTCTCTTTAACAAAACATAAAAATAACACTAAAAGTATAAAAAAAACCTGTAAGTATCAATTGTGCATTATACAAAGATTTGAGGTTCTGTGTTGCCTATCCAAGCCATAGTTTTTCAGATAGGTCTTGTTTCTATAAAAACTAGATATTTTAAAACTTTAAGTGTTTCTTGTAGTCTAATGAAACAACTATTGTTTTTTTTAGGGTCTTTCTGTTAGAAATCGTGTGTATGCTAAATGGGAAGCAGAAAATAAGATGTTGCCGTTTTATTGAGAATAACTATGGTTATATAAGATGGGTTTATTTTACTACCAAATAATGGTGCCGCTTTCATTGAGGCTAGGAGAGAGCCTATATAATACTAAAGTATCATTATATTAGGATTTTGTTAGAAAAAAAATATAAAAAAATAAAGAAAAAAAAAACTTAAATTTGAATTTTCAGTCAAATAAAAAAAAGTCATATTCGTGTTTTGTCCCATAACTTCTGAATGACCTAATGAGATTGCACAAAATTTTAGTATATTATATTTTGGGATTTTCTGAACATGTGACATAAATTTCAAGTTGTTTTACTTACCTGATCCTGAGTAATAAATTTTTAAAAAGTGTCCACAATAATATGGTAGGCCACTATATATTGTGTAACAATTATTCTTTTTCTATATTTTATTTTTTTATTGTAATAAAATAAACTCTTAAATTCTACTAATAAAATCATTATTGTTATGGTACACAATAATATTGCCCAACATTATAATACTTGTCATAATTCTGGTCGACTTTATTAACAATGAACCATTTCGAATTTATTTTCATTCTATCTTTGTACGCTTTGTTATACATCTTGTATTAAATCACTAACAATCACTTTATGGACAACTTAGTTCAATTAATTTACAGCCAAGATTATTCTACAGACAATTAATTCACAGACGAATTTATTTGTTAACAATATATTTAGCTAATGATTTCTTCATAAATTACACCAGCTTTACCATAAATTTTCGAAACAACACTATGCCCGATATTTTGAGAATTTATGGTAAATTTAAACTTAACTCTAACGACAATGACTAGAATTAATTTGTCTGTGAAATCTAATGTCATTGATATAACTGCCAATAAAACAAACTTATTTGTAAATAAATCAACTGTAAAATAACCTTAGTTTCTCTGTGAACTAAGTTGTCTGTGAAGTAATTTTTGGTGAGTTGATACTACTAAATATAATAATTAAAAACAATAAAATCGAAATAGATTACAATAAATACAATTTAAATCTTAAAGCAGTCTAATAATGATAGAGATATTTTACCTGATTTTGATCCACCATATAATACATATTACATATTACGTTCTCAGATAACTCATATAATTATCGAAATTACAGTAAATTTTTAGCAAGGCTACGCAAAGTTAGTTTTTCATTTTTAGTATTTGGATCTAGATAATCTGTTTATCTAAAGATAACTATCTGTTGAAAAAAGGCATTATCTGTTATCTATATTTGTTTATAATTCCATTATCCGAATAACTATCTAAATTATCTGTTAATTATTAAATACTAGATAAGTCTAAATATAAATTTCGTGTAATGCAGACAAATACTTGCGAAATTGTACTATAGATGCATGAGCAACCCAGGTTTGCACCTCTGAGTTATTATATAATTCTTGATATTTCAACACACTCAATCTTTAAACTAGAGTATTGCCAGGTGTTCCGGAGTATGTTGTTCTATTAGCAACTTTAATAGTACATATTATATTCGAGATAAATGCACCAGAAATAGAAATTAAATGGTATACTTACGCAAAATCTTGTATAAATGCATATGATGAAGCAAGGATATGAATATATATAGAAACTTCACGTATTACATCTTCACATTTCTTGCTCCTGTATTTTTGTGTCATATAGCCTAACTTTCAAGGTAAGATACCTGATTCTGCAATTTATTTTCTTATAGGTGTCATTTAAATTGCTAATCTTGATTGCCATTTTATATATCCACTTATTTGCATGGGCAATACAAACTCCTGGGGAAGAAATAGCCAACCGGGGAGTGCAAATTTTGACTATTCCAGATCAAGAATCCAACACACGCAAAAGAAAAAACAAGCAAAAATAGGCAAAAATTAATGTTTAAATCGATCTTGTTGCACCAATTAAAATGACGGGAATGAAATTTACGTATAGTAATATCACTCCAACCCTATAACCTCTAACATTAACAGTTAAGCCTAAATGTTTTATTTCTTGCTTAAAAACAAGTTAACTTTTTTGGAGAAGCTTGGCTCTTTTAATGAACATAGGAAACAATTCAAGTCTGAAAAGTCAGAGAATTAATTAATACTAGCTTCTGTATTTTGTATCGCATAAAATTGGTAAGCAGGTCAAAATCCTGACAAACAGAATCCCGACAGGTCATAATCCTGACAAAAAAATCCCAACAATAAAAATCCTGACAATCCCGACAACAAAAAAATCATTAAATTTATTTAAGTTAGGTTAGGGTTAGGTGAGTGCCTAGGATAAGATTAGGGTGAGCGCCTAGCTAAAGTTTGGTTTAGTTGATTTTATAGTAAAGTTGCTCAAGAATTTTTGATTGTTGGGATTTTTTTGTCATAATTATGACCTGTTGGGATTTTGTTTGTCGGGATGACCCAAACCCATAAAATTGTTAGTCTGACTTTTAAAGTGCAAACCTGATTCCAGGCCTACTGAATAATTGATTGTAGTGGAAATTAATGTTGATTTTCCAAATTTGCACTTACTCTACTTAGTAGCAAGCTAATACGTATCAAATATTCATACTAAATTCATTAAAGTTTTTCGAGATTTTTATATCCTTTTATATATTAATATCTGATATATATTTTAAAATGCTACTAAACTGTATATATTCTAAATTCTATATATTTAAGGCTTTTTTATGATATGCATCCTAAATATAGTAAAACATTTCGAAGTATTATAGTACTAGGTTAACCAGGTTTAAGTTCTTTTGACACAAATAAACATATAGTATGCAGGTTTGTCTAATCAAAAGAACAAAAAAGATAGTGTTTAAGATTAAAGTCAGAATTATAGATAAACGAATATAATATACCTTTAAAAGGTTAAATACATATACACACTTATATTTACCAAGCAAGTAATTAAATATTCACAGTTTGAACATTGTATAAATACTCTTACATCTGTATTTTGAAAATAATGACAATTAAAAAAAGTATACCATTTACGTACATATGCGTCAAAGTCATGAGTTATGAGTATTTATTATTTATAAGTATATGCACATATATGCATAAAAGGGGTTTCACTGTATATATTTATACAGATAATCTATAGATAATTATCCGAACATAAAGTAACTATCCGGATAAATTATCTGTTGAACAAAATCATTATCTGTTATCTGTATTATCCAGATAATCCGGATAAAAAATCTAACAGATCCGAACACTATTTATTTTGCATAACTTGCTGATCCAATTTTTTAAAAAAATTTTTTTAATCCTAACTGTGCTGATTATTCCGTTTTTGTTATTTAATTTTTTTCTGGTGTCGCTCGATTGTGACCTTAATTTTCCAAAGTTAACCAATAGATTCAAAAAAAATTTTTGATTCCATGTTAAACAAACTGAAAAAATTAACTTTGCGAGTGGCCTTATATGTGTAACATAAACTTATTAATTTACAGTATATTAAAAAAATAAATAAATAAATAAAAAAAAGATCTAACCGCCTATTGAATTTTGGAATGCCATGTTATGTAAGATAAAAAATTAACTTTGTATGGCCTAATAAAAATATAATTTTAATAATATAATTACTAGCCAGTATATATCACTTCGATATAATCTTATATGGGCAAAAATTTTTATTGAAAACTACATTTTTATTACTAAAAAATAATTATCAAATGTTCACAAATTTCATCATATGTCCTACTAATTTTCAAATCAGCTGGAAGTATCTGAATTCAATACAAAATTTCTAAATTAGACTTTCTGTATAAATGTGAAAATAGTGTAATTGCGAATTTGATCAAATAAAACCATTATTCAAGCAATATTATTTTGTATTTATATATTTTATTATCTGTTCTTGGTTTGCATGACTGCATCATACAACTACTTATTATATATACTTGTTTATACTTAGCTATGCTTTAGATGTTTAGAAGTTCCTCATGATTTCCTCATAATTACTTGATCTGGAAGTTGATAGAAAAAATTTTTCCATGCTGTTGATTTTGTTGCACTGCCCAATGCCTCATAATTACTGGATCCAGAAATTGATAAAAGTCATATGTCTGAACTTTAATAACATTAATTTGCTTGGTCTGGAGTAGTTGCATTCCTGCTTAGCCATCTTTAGATCTGTTAACTACATGTAATTTGAATAATCATGAAATTGATCGAAATGCTACAATAATTAACTTTAAATACTAATGTAAAATTTTCAATTAATTTATTTATATACGATTTCATTGATAAATTGCTTAATTATAATTAAATTAACAATACAATAGTAATTAATTTGCATATATATGATGTACATACTAGAGTTGTTGGTGAAACTAGTTAGTTTCACCAGGACGTATCGGTGCACCACGGTGCACTATCAGTCACCATTGAAAATTTGAGTTTTTTATAATTATCGGTGCACCAGTTTCAGTGCACTAGTCTCGGTGCACTATGCTGCACCATTGAAGATTAGCTTTACCTGCAACTCTAGTACATACTGATATTTTTGATTTAATTCCTGTGCATATATTAATTTGTCATAACTAATAATAGTAAGAAATTTATTCATGCATAATTACACTATATAACATTATATTTATATAGTACTACAGTGCGGGATACCTTAAACCAACAAGTCAAAAAAATAGTGGCTAAATTTTATGGACATGTTGTGTAATCTTACACAAAAATCAAGCCATATGATTGGCAATATAGTATAAATTAATATTTTTAAAAAAATTATAAAATTTAAAAAAAAAATTCATAATTCTGGTTAGAATGATAATAAGCTTGGCCAGAATTATAATAGTTTTACCAGAATTATGACTTTGCCAAATTTTTAATTAGTAAAAATGGTTAATTTTAAAAGCTTATACTAGTTATTTTTGTAATACAATTTAAAGCTTATCTATTTTATTTGCTGGTTTAAGGTGTCGTGCACTATATGTACATAAAATAATAATTACTTATACACTTATCAAGTTTAATTAGTCAGCAATTGCACAGTTTATACAAATACAAATAGCTTAGTAACATATTTTTTAAGCTTCTTGAAATTCTTTCGAAATAGTCTTTGATGATTAGTGATTATCAATCTAATTACCCAGCAAACAATTTGATTCAAAAAAACATAAATTTTGTAGTTGCTTAAAAAATTATATATAAATTTATGTTGAAGTAATTCAAAACATGTCGAAAGCTCAAATAAATGCTGTGCTAATATGTAGTTTGCTATAATTAAATCTATAAGTTGCGAAGTATATGCATATTTGCAAATTGCAAGTATGCAAATTGCAAGTATACAATTGTAAATACACATATTACAATATGCAAATATGCAATATAAAATTAGTTTTGAAAATCTTACCCAAATCTATATAAATAGTTAGCTAGGGTTCAGAATGGGCCAGGCTAAACCTGCGGGTTTGTGGGTTGGGCGGGATTTGGAACAAAACCGGTTTCAATATTTTGATACATTTTAAAGTAAACTGGGTTTATAATAGGTTTATTAAATACCAGGTTTGGGTCGGGGTTTGAAAACAGACCCATAGGGGCCCACAGATAGGGTTGGGGGCACAGTATAAATTTTGGGCATGCCCCTATATATAAATTATACTGTATAATATATAGCATAGCAAGCTTTAATTCTGATTAGTCAATTACCAAATTATTATCATATATTGTTCTATATATATTATTTGATTTTAAATGAATAAATTCTGAAACTACTTTTATTCTACCTATATTAAAAATAATTTAGAAAATAGAGAAATAAATTAAAAGTTAGCGATGAAATACACTTTTTGTCTTATAGATTAAACATTCTATAATTATAGATTATTTAACAAAGTTTTAAAAGCTACAATATATTAGATATAGAGTATATCAGATATATAGGATTTATATGGGCTGCCGTCAATAGAAATAAGGCAGATTGACATTTTAAAAAAAATTAATACCTTAACTTTCATAGCGCATATCTCTATGGATTTTGAGGCTATCTTGATAATTTAATATTCAAAAGAAAGCTTAGATCATAGGCTTTCTTTTGAATTTAAATTATCAAGATGGCCTCAATATTCATAGAGATATGCGCTGTGAAAGTTAAGATATTAATTTTTTTTAAAATGAAATCTGCCTTATTTCTATTGACGGCAGCCCATATAATTATATTCTATATTCTATACCTTCTATACTTCATATACATATATTACTTTATTAATAGTTAACAATTTTTAATTCATGTTATTCATTATTTATTTTGTGAAGTTTAATATGCTTTGCATGGGTATGATGTGCTTGTATATCGCACTCTAATTTGATTGGCTAAATATGAAGATCATTATTTTAAAAAAAATAATTAATTTTTGTTAAAATTATTTAGACTAAGAATTAGTCTAAGAAATTTTAAAAAAAGTCTTAAAATTTTTTGTGTCTATATGCAAAATTTAGTGCTGAACAAGTTTACTTAGTCGACTTAGAAAGGTTGTCTTAATAAAATTTAGAGAAATTGTCAAAAAATGAGTTAAAAAAATGAAAAATTGCAAATATCTCTAAATTTTGATAAGACAACTTTTCTAATCCGACTAAGTAAACTTGTTCAGCACAAAATTTTGCATATATATACAAAGAAATTTAAGAATTTTCTAGTAAATCTTCTATACTAACCCTAACCTAAAAGTTTTTACAATAATTTGTTTATTTTTTTTAAATAATGATCTACAAATTTAGCCAATCAATTAGGGTGCGATATATTAGCACATCACAGGGTGCGATATATGCATTTATTCTTAAATATGTATTAATTGATAAATAATTTAAGTTTTTTTTAACCAGATGCACAATGATAATAGTTATCAGAATTAATAAAATTTGGTTTGAATTTACAGAGAGACCTCTCTAAATGCACTCTCTATAAGTGCACTCCCTCTTTATATGCACCCTTTAGCACGGTCCCAAGCTTGGGACTTAGACCCTAAATGCACCCTCTATATTCTGCACGTGCAAGACTCATACAAGTATGTGTTTGGTCCTGAAATATGTAAGTTATTCCTTTAAATGCACTTTACGTGATTTTATAATATAAAATATTTGCTAATCGTCATACAGAAATTGACGATCTATATTACTATATATATTTATATAACTTATATCGATATGTATATTTTTTTATCTAGAATAGCACATCACTATGTCCAATTTATTTCAATTTTTTTTGGATATATGTCCGATTGAAAATGGACATATGTCCAAAAAAAATTGAAACCAATTGGACATAGTGATGTGCTATCCCTGTTCTTTATACTATATTTTATATCAATATATATTTATACGATTAAATAAAAAACAGTTATACAGATATATTATAGCATAGTGGTTGTACCCTAGGGTACAATAACCGGTTAACTGTTAGGCTATCTGGATACACAAATTATAAAACTGATAAACAAATAAATTATTGAGGTATCCGGTTAACTTAAGATATAATATAGGATAATATAGGGTAAAATACAATTATAATAAAAATTTTAATTTGTGTATTATTTATATACTAGCATCACTCGGTGTAAAACTTTGTCCACATCATAAATTTAATGTATTTTAAATAAGAACATGATTTTAATATTTCATTTGTTTATTATATTTATTTAATAGGTGATATAAATCAATTACACTTTAAACTTATACTGGCTTTCAGTTTTTTGTAAGTATAATAATAATTATTATTATATATATGAATACATAAGTACTTACTTTATGTTTTTATTACATACTTTACACAGTACAGAATACTATTATTGTTCCATTCTGAATTGATATGTGTTCTTTCTGATTTTTATCTTGTATGCAGATCATGTAATAAATTACTGATAATAATTACTTATTGTTCCATATCATTTCTGAATTGACATGTGTTCTTTCTCAATTTTCATCTTGTTAATAATTACTTATTGTTCCACATTATTTCTGAATTAACATGTGTTCTTTCTCGATTTTCATCTTGTATGCACGATTTTCAACAATTGTGAAATGCACAGCAATGTAATAAATTACTGATAATAATTACTTATTAATAATTACATTGATATTTTTTCATTAATATATATAAAGATTATTCTTTTATTGTTTCGTCATTATTTTTTTGTATTGGTGTAACAGAAGAACTTTTCATGTCTAAACAAAATAGGAATAACTTGGGGATGCAAGTTTTTTATGTCGAAAAAGATAAATTTATGTTTGTTTAAAAAATTTAGTAATTATCTTCTAGACATGACACCCGACCAGATTCCTGCCATTGCCGAAAAACAAATGTGGATGTGTTCTACGCAGGGAATATAAAAATTATTAATTACATTGTTAAATATATATGAATATTAGAACTATTCTTTTAATGTATGAAAAGTTAGCATTTAGATTCATTTTTATTCGTTTTGATTTATTTATTTATTTATTTTTCTAATTTTTTTTACTTTATTATTATAGAGTTACTTGATTTGATTTATGCATTAATACTGTATATATAAATCAATAATCATATAAATATCTTATCCAGATATAACTGTTATCCTTTTATTTGAATAGGATATAAAACCGGTTATTAAATTTTGTTAAAGGTTACAACCTTTCAGATAAAAAGTTATCCAGGTACGAGCACTATTATAGCCTAATAAATTGATTTTTTGATATAATTCTTTAAATGCACATCTTCTATAAATGCACACTTGGGCTCAGTCCCAAGGGGGTGCATTTAGAGAGGTCTCTCTGTATTTCTATTAGCCAATTAGATTTTGTATCACCAAATTCACAAAAATTAGCCAATCAATGCATATCAATTCATATGATTCAGATTTATAATCACATGATAGAGGTATGCCTTTTGGCTCAAAGACATGCCGCCAGGCATGCCCTGGGACACTATGCCCCCAACCCTACCCACGGGGCCCATTATAATTTTTATTAGTTGCATAGAAAATCGAATAAAAAACAAGTTTAAAACTAGATTAGCAAAACTTTTAATTAAACTATTATAGTCATTTATACTAATATAAATAACAATTATTTAAATTAAGTTAATTGGTCTGTTATTATAGTTAAGCTTATTTTTAATAAAAAACTACATAACACTCATAACAGAAATATGATAATTATCTAAACAATTAAATGTCGCAATTTTAAATAGGAATTTTTTTATACAATTTGATTACATTTTGGGATCTTTTTTTTTGTCAATTGATAGATGTCAACAGACTGAAAAGATAGCTAAGCAGAAATATGCCAGAAATGAACTGGTCAGGCCCAGAAACACAGCCATTAGTCCTAATCGGGAGCACAGATAAGCCAATACCGTGTCAATCAGCACATAAAGTCAAATAAACACAAAAATTTAATTATTGCCTATTCGGGCACTGTCTAATACTAATACAGATTGTTAGGATCTGAAGGTACAGACAAATCTGCCAAACTCTCCCAACCTATATAGAATCCTGTCATTTTGTGGTATTTAAAGCTTCAACTCAAAACCAGCCTGCTTATTGCAGTGTGGGAGACCACTAGCATCACAAATTCAGCTAATGACGGCAATACTAGAGCAATTATAGTTGCTATTTTTTTAGGCATATCCCGTCTAAGCTTATATCTATTCTTGTAGTATAAATTAAGATACAGTTGATTTGCAAATTAGTAGAACACATGATGAATTTTGTGATGATTTCAATAATTATTTTTCGATAATAAAAATATAGTTTTCCGTCGACCAGTATAAGAAGATTATATCAAAATGATATTCTGGCTGAAAATTATATTGTAATTTCGATAATTACTAGATAACCACATTTAGAGTGAAACCAGTAGTAAATCTGCTTGCATATTTTGAATCTAGTAATAAAAAAAATCATAACATACAGTATTTTTTTTTTTAATATTAAGGTGACCACTTAGGTACCCTAGCACTTTATTGATCCAAACGGGTTGGCCCGGTCAATATGACTGTGCTACATATTATATTTGTATAACGAGAGTACAACTAGCCACACGTACAACTTTTGGTTGTCTAATTTAAGCAGTCCGCCCAAAGGTTCTACACTAGATGCCATACCTGCAACCCAGCTAAAGGATTGCCTATTTAAACTCTCTGGCTTCTACCCATGTTCAATGTTCCTCTCAATATACCCTTTCACAAGTAATTCGCTGTGAAAGTACCCTGAGGCTTTAGCCAAACACCTATTGGAGGGCATTTGCCCTGTGGTAAACCTGGTAGAGTGATATCTGTCCCCCACAGGTATTCACCTACACTTTCGGTAACTTACGCATTCACTGAGGCAAACAACTTGCAGTCAGGGGAATACCCTGCAACTGCTACCATTACCTACTACTGCCCTTGCGAAGTTCACTAGACCCCAGTACCCAGTCAGTTACTCTTTGGATCCTTTTCCCCAGTTATCCCAGACTACCAATCCAGTTGGCCCGGAAGGATCAGTCTGCCAGGCTTTAGGTGCCTAAAGTCTCCCTTTCCTTGGTTCATGCTTCTATAACACATGACCTTTTCCTCCGGTTTCTCCGGCGGCCAGGTTGGTGGGCCCCCTTTGCTATAGGGGCTTTTGCCCGTCCAGTTTTCCGGTCAGTCACTGCTAAAATTCTTTTCCCTGATACCGTCGAAAGTCTAGCTACCTCTCCACTCGGGACTTGCCAAATGGGTTTCTGTTTCTCCGGTTCCTTGGATTTGTCTGTGTAACAAAACACAATTTTGCCCGAAAGCTCCTATTCAAGATGGTAACCAAGGACTACAGGTAGTGTACCCAACCGATTGACAAGACACAGTTACCGGAACACAGGTCTATATTTTCAAAAGCGTTGCCAGTGGGATTTGAACTCTAGTTCTGCTACTTGGGGGTAACAACTTACCAACTTCCCTAAGTCGCCACACCCTCAACATACAGTATTTAGTTAGTGCAATTCTGAAAGAAATAATAAAAAGTCATTGACCGTCATGCATTTTAATCGAGAAAACCCTGCTAAAGCAATTAGGGTTCCTCAAATTCAAATCAAATCAAATATTGGATCAATTTGAACTTGATCAAATCAAATTGATCCTGATTTGAATTTGATTTGATTCAAATATTTGAATTTGAATTTGATTTGATTCAAATATTTGAATTTGAATTTGATTTGAATTTGAATATTTAATAGTAATTTTCAAATCAAATCAAATATTTGTCAAATCAAATCAAATTTGGCCATATTTGAATTTGATCAAATCAAATATAGTCAAATTTGAATTTGAATTTGATCAAATATTTGATTCAAATATTTGAAGATCAAATCAAATTGCGGAACCCTAAAAGCAATGATGCTTGGTTAAACAATGCTCATACAATAGATAAATATGGTACTATAAGATGCAAATCGTAATGTTTAAGTGCAAAATAAAAAAAGGTTATTGACAAAATTAAAGAAATAGTTAAATCAGACAACAAATCTAGCGAAGTAAAAAAGCAAGTTAAAATCAAAATAAAAATAGTGTAGGATTAGAACTGCAAAAGTTATTTAAGTGATAATCTGGCTAAGATCTGCAGAAAATCACATGATCAACTTTAATAAATTTGGGGGTAAGTTCAATAGAAAGTCTAATAACACATTTAAATCAACTCACGACATGTAAAAAATGGTAAAACATCCTAAAATTAATGTTACGTTACTTATACATGACTCTTTAGCTCCTAATTTACATTATGGACCATATTCACAATTTTGGTAGAAGCTCTCATTAGATCAATTATATGTTCCAATTTGCATAAATCAGAAAACCTGTATGATTCTTAATGGAGAAGACTTTTATATTACAGTATTAATTGGAGTAGATATGAAACCTGTTTTTTTATACAAATGTAGAACTTATGAATCAACTACTTCATGTGCTAGTACAGCAATTTCGAATATCTATCAGCTAGTTTTTCAAACCAAAATTCGATATTCAGGACCTCAAATTATTGGATGGAATAATAAAAATATAAAGGAAAAATTATGCGAAGATGTTGAGTTTAACCTACTTCATGCAAAGTTGGAACTTTTACAATTTTTATATATAATATGGTATCATCAACGAACACTAATTGGAATTATGGTGGTAATGGTTATCAATCATCACTTATGCATTTATTAGAAAAACGGCCTGCACTTTTTATATTAAAAATTGAAAATGATGAATGCATTATAGAGATTTATCAAGATTTATAAATTAAAAGAACAATCGTTAGTCCAACTCCAGATCTATAGAAAGAATCTAAATTGATACAAAAATTTAATGGATCTCAATTATATGGCCTTGCAAATCAAAAAATACAACAATTGCTTCATTAACAAAATATACCAACCTGCTCACCTTATAAATAGTCTGATTTTGATATAATGAATCGCTTTTTGATTGTTATCTTAAACGTAGAACTCTTTCTAATATAGATTGGAAACGCTTTTTTATATTATGGCTTAATAAAAAAAGTAATATAATTGAACTTAATTCAAAACTAGAAAACATATATTCCACAAAACATAAATTTAGTCCAAGAGAATTAAGAGTATAGCAAGTGATGCTTCGCACTACAGGATGTACTAATGTCACACCTTGGTCTCATGAAGAATCAAAGGTATAATGTATATTGTATTATATATATTATGATGTACCTTTATTATTACTAATTTTTTAAAGTATCAAAGTATCAATTATGGAGTAAATCGAAAAACACTCAAATAGATAAAATAACTATTCAAAATCTCTATAAATCGGGATTACCTAACAGTATTCCTATTTATATGTCTAATACAACACGAACATTTTGGTCTAGTTTTGATCGAGCTTAAAATGTAATAAAAAAATTTTTGATAGAAAACGTCGCATATTATCAATTATAGCGCGTGATTTCACCTATACAGAATTAGAAAGAAATTTAGGTGTAAGTTATAAAATACTTGTTTCAAGAAAAAAAAATATTGAATTTTTTTTATACAGGTTGGTCATCACACTATTAACAAGTCCCGTAAACATGCAAGAATTAATGGATTTGGCGCACTAGCAATTGAAAAACCAATTTTTAAACGACTCAAGTTTAAACCAGAAATGAAAGATCAGTTTGAAATTTTTTTTACTAATAAGGAAAACGTTAATATAAGTTCATATTGAAGCGATCCTACTTCAGACTTACCTATATTATATTTGCAAGATTACAAAACAGCACTTTGGAATCGATTTCATGAACAATATCCTAATAGAATGCGTAAAACTGCATTTATGACTTGATTAAAAGGAAACCACTTTCCTTTTCAAGATGATCTTGCGATTGTGGTTATGAGGTCATTAATAACATAAATGTTTTAATATTCGCACATATTAATAATGATATATTAAAGGTAAATAATATAAAAATTCGACAATTTAGAAAAATATTTTTATTTATTTATTTTTTATTATTTTTTTTTAGAATTCATTAATTCATGAACTGCAAGATTTACGTTAGTATATACGCTGAGAATATCCTAAAAAGTTTATATTGAATTCAATTGGTGAAGCACTTCATGATCCCTGTATAAGCCATTGTTTAAGTAATGCATTTGATAACTGCAAAATGTCTCATCCAAATACTTGTAAACAATGTGAAGCTTTATTTCAATTTTTTGAAAAATTAAAAACGAACCTTCCATTAGAGTTTCACAAAGCAATAAATATATACAAAAAAAAATAATCGCCTGGATAGCACATCATGCACGAAAAACATACCTAAATAAGCAAGTTCAAGTATGTTTAGATGAATTGGATATTGATGGTGCAGTATTCATTGTTGATTATAAAATGTGAATTTAACCAAGGACAGTACGAGAAACCAAAAAAGATTTTTTATGGCAAACGGGCTGGACCTTGCATAGTATCTTGATTTATCAAAAAGATATTATACTACAACAGCTAAATGTTCATGTATTTGACCATTGGTCAGACGATACACAGCAAGACGCATGGTTTACTGCCTCCTATCTGCACGCTGCTTTACAAACAATAGAAAGAAAGCCAAAATGGGTTTCTATATTGTCAGATAATGGTAGGCACTATCATTGCACAGAATTAATGATAATAATGAGTATGTGGCACGAATAGTATAATATTCATCCTCACAAATGGGATTTCTTGAAGCTGGAAAGGCTAAAACAGCAATCGATTCACATCACGCACAAGTATATCTTACTTTACTTATTTTGTAATTTGATAATATTATAATATATTCTTTCTTTTTAGATATCGCATTCTATAAAAAGATATGTTAAGTTAGGATTAAATATAGAATCTGGTGAAGATATAACAAATGCTATAAAAAATATTGCTGTGACACATGTAGCAAACCTTATACCAAATCGACAAATAGGTAAAACATTTTAAAATCGAAATTGAATTTTAAAATAAAATTATAACTAATATGAATTTTTTAATTCTAAGAAAAATCCAAATTAGGTACAATTCCAGGAATTAATAATTTTCACGAATGGGCATGGCCTCAAGATGACGACATGGGATATATATATGCAAGAGCATTATCTGGAATTGGAGAGTGGAAAAAATAGTCACCTGCGCAAGTTATGAAAATTACAAAAAATCATAATCTAAAGATGCTGAACCCTACCTTTACAACCCACAGCGAAAATAATAAACTTTGGTCTATGCCAATTAATATTTCCCAAAACATTGCAGATGTAGAAATGAATCTTGAATTAGTATGTATAAAAAAAACAAAAAAAACAAATAATACTATTTTATAGAATTCGGTTTCAGAAGGTTTAACAATTCTGATAAGCAATGATATACAAAGGTAGTAAGCATAGTTATAAAAAATCTATAATAAGTATTAATAATAAATAGCTATATGATTTTTTTGAACAGATAGGCCTTAAAAGAAAATCAAAAGTTAACCCAACATGAACCAACAAAAAAAATAACAGAAGAAATTAAATCTCTACTTGAAACAATGTTCCATACTAGTACCGCAAATCCACAACAAAAAATGTCTGCTCAACAGATGCATGAAGAGCTTATTCTTCATGCAGAACATGGCGAAATTGAAGCTAATAATATTCCTAAAATTACAACTATAGCAAATTGGATTGGTGGGTTCTCCAAAAAATGGAAAGCTGCAATGGCTATGCGTTCCATAGAAGAAGCAGAAACTTAAAAAGCCCCTAATATGTCTAGTTTTTCAAGATAATTGTTGCAATTATATATTAGATGAATGAAATCATTATGTATTAGGATTGCAATACAAATTCAAATAATATACTTCTCGTAACATCTTGTGATCTAAGTTCAAAAAATCACAATGCTTTCCTTTATTTAAATTCAAGTTAGTATGATGTATTACAAAAAAATTTCTGCTAATACTTTTCCTCAAGATTCAAAACAGCATCGACCAACAAATTCTTCAAAAATGATAATATGAAGTCCTTAACATTAACCATCAATATGTGCTCAAATTAAAATTATATTGGTTTTGTTGGTCTATTAAAAAAAGAAATGTGTGCATACTCTATAATTATACATATTTAGCCGGATTATGCAGGTCTAACGAAGGATATATGATATCAACGCAATTTCAGAGATAACATTATTACGGTTTATAAGGACAAAACTTTTCAAACTAAAGCTATTATTCCTTATAATATCAAAAAAGGAAACTGTTTGCGCTTTTAATTTTCGAATGTACTGTACACATGTCCTTACAGTGCTATTAACAAGTATCTCTGCTAATAATTTTCCTTCTTCCTACTGAAATTTGTTCAAAATAAAAAAACAGTATTTTATACTTGTGAAGTGCTTTAGCTAATGTTTTTTTATTCAATCCAAGTTAATGTTGTTAGTCGAAATACTTAATTTAGTCAACTATTTAGGCAATTAGTGTCTAAATATATTTCGACATGGCATTATTTTTTTTTTGAAATGTCAAAAGTCTAAATTTGCCTAAATATCTAAATAGTTGACTAAATAAATACTATGTGACTAAATGTCTAAATAGTTGACTAAATATAATACTATATGACTAAATGTCTAAATTAAAATAAACAATAAAACTATTATATATGTATATAATCATTTTATATTATCTATTTAGAAGTCTAAAATTTTAATAAATGTTCTATGCTTTTAAATATGGCCGTGTTTATTATTAAATCACATATTATTAAAAATATTAAGCCCATATTTTGTACTTAGCCATTTCTAATGACTGTATTTGTTGTTAATACGCATTATTTAATTTAAACTTTAAACTAATAGTTCATACTTACCGGTAGCCATTTTATAATGTCTATGTTTGTTATTAATAATACGTATTATTATTTATATAATTTGTCTTAAAACACAAATCTGTTGTAAATTTGAAGATTCTATTTAATTATAGCATTTTGCAAAAAAGTGTAACCCTGTGATTTACATGCGGAAAATTTTAATTCCCTATTGATCTCATGATTTTAAATGACACCATGATCTGCAGAGGTCACGCATTTTTGCAAAGCACAATAAGCTCTGGTATAGCTTTAAAACAACCAAAAAACTTTGTACATTGCTTCATATTATTTGTAAAACCTAATAACTTATAGTATTAAATAATAAAAAATAGAATCTAATCAGGCCACTCAATACAAGAAATAACTATAAAGATTTAGAATTCGATCATCGATTCTAAAACGATTTTGAGGTTTCGATCATCAATTTTGATTTTTAGAATCGATTCGCATACCTACTTCATAATATTTACATACAGTTCCGCGGCTGAAATGGCAGTGTAAGAACCTGAAACAGATGCTGCAGGTGACGCCCGATTCTCTTTAGCTATATGGGTGTATGTTAGATATCTTTCTTATGCTTGTGTTTTCATATAGTTTAGGACCTTAGGGTTTAGAAAATTTTAGAACTGAGAGGTCAGTAGTCTATACGTGAGTTGATTGGTATGGGTTCAAATAATTAGTCCTAGACTAGAGGTATTGATGTTAAAGCATGAACGCTAGAGCTTGTTTGGATAGCGAACCTATTACTATATGTTGTTTCATATATATTTCTTAATTTAGACATTTCGACATTATTTAGACATTTCGACATTATTTAGATATTTCGGTATAATTTAGGATTTCGACAATATTTAGA
The DNA here is from genome assembly GCA_003550325.1 of Gigaspora rosea. NCBI lineage: Eukaryota > Fungi > Glomeromycota > Glomeromycetes > Diversisporales > Gigasporaceae > Gigaspora > Gigaspora rosea. The sequence continues at coordinate 57,084 of QKWP01001580.1, forward strand.
CATTTCGGCAGCCTAAATATCAAATGTCAAAATATTTCTACAAGCATAAAACAATTTCGGCTAACAACATTAATCCAAGTCTATTCATAATTCAAAGCAATCAGTTGTAAAATGTTCTTACTAATTTTCTCCAAATTCAAAAAATCAGCGTGGTATATTTTTAGTGCCTTTACTATATTTTTCACTATTTGATCCAATTAAGATTCAAGGCGGTTAGAGTAATGTTCTTGCAAAGCATCTTCGTTGATGATTTTTCTTCCTCTGATCTACTAATGCTTTTCACCTTCAGATCCAAGCTTAATCGTTCTTGCATAATAAGTCTATTAATATAAAAAAATAAGAGACAGTTAATATAGTATATTAAAAACCATATTAGTGATGCAATAGAATCATCTCAAGAATTGCTACGTCGTAGGTTTTAGCTACTTATGGCTTAAGCTATAACTTTATTGGAACGATTCCACTGTATTACTAATTACTATTTTTACAAATTGCATTATATACCTTCTGGAAATCGTTTGTTTTCTTATAGGTGGGCTGTTAGTATATTCACAAATTCGCAAATTTTTTTTTAAATTTGAAAAATAGATCTATTTTTATATATAAAATATATAAAAAATATGATGCTTTCTAGTTAACTTTTAATGCATTAGTTCTTTTTATGCAACAATACTATTAATAGCTTATATCAAAATTGCCCCAAATCTAAATAGTAATTTTCTGCAGATCTTAGCTGGATTATCACTTAATGTTACTTGTGGAAATTATAAGCTAAACGATTTCATGTTTTATTGCGTTAAATATATGACAAATCAAAATACACTTTGTTACTCATAAGCTAATTCATGTTTTTTATTGTACTTGTAACTATACCTATGTACAGTACTTTGTGCAATTGTCATATGTGCGAACTTTTTTTTTCTACAAAAAACATTTAACATACGCACATACATGCGTACGTTTTCATTCACAAACACAAAATGCATATATAATGTAAATGAATAGATAAAAAAAGCAAAAACCTGTTAAGTAAAATCAATTTAAAACTGTAATGACTTGTTGAAAATTTTTTAGCCTTTCCAGAATTTATTGCTATGAAAGCAGCTATAAACTGCCAGGCCAAGCGGGTTAGACTAAACCAGGCCATAATTTGAAATAAACCAGCCTAGCCCAAACCTATAATTTTCATTGAGCTGGGCTTGGGCTTATAAAATTTTTATGGGTTCAAGCTTAAATTTAGAGATACCTAGCCCAACCTAGCCATTCTAAAACCTATGGTTAGTGCATTTTCTAAAGTAAGAAAAAATCTTATAATTCATATATGAGCTATACAAGAATTTGGTTACATTTCATGAAAATCAATTCTAAATTCATAACTAATCTACAATTACATGGTAAAGTAATCTTCTAAGGATGTTAAATATCATTTAATAAATTTTATTAAAGGATACTATTAAAGAGACAGTTAAAATATTAATCGAAAAATCTATTTATTCTAAAGAAGACAGATAAAATCAGAAGTAGAAATTATGTATAAGCGAATTATAAAGATAATTTACGAAAGTTTATGTCAACTCAGTGGATTCATATTATATAAAGAATTTCACAGACCAGTAAAACCTTTTTATTTAATTTATGTATTTTTTTTATTTTCGAATATATTTGAAATATTTAAAAATATTTTGAAATTATTTGGCTTTTTTTAATTATTGCATTTTACAAAATTAATAAGGTAAAAGGAGCATTATGGCCAGGGGCCAATCGCTATATTTCGTGATCTGTCGATCAGAATCAGATGAATTTTATACCATTCGATTCGTCGCGGTGAGACGAATCGAATGGTATAAAATTCATCTGATTCTGACCACTGCATCATAAGATATTGTCACTTAAGCAAATCACGAAATTTCTTATTTAATGCTTTCAATATTAGATAAATGTAGTGTGATAAAAACAGGTTTCTGCACTAATTTAATCAACTTTGCATATTAAAAAAAGTTATCTAAATGATGAACTTTATATAATATTGTACTTCAAATAACTTATGATTAAATACATTTAAAAAAAACAAATACATTATCATAGTAACACATTCTTATACCTGTGGCGAAGCTACAATTCTTCTATCAAAAATCCTGCCCTCAAAAATTTTGACCACAAGTGTATATGGGCACAAATACAGTAAATTAGTGTTAATAGACAATGAAAAATAAAATTAAATTATAAAATACCTACCGCTATATAAAAATTTCGATCAGCCATGCGCGAACAAATTTGACGCGATAACAACAAGTAAAAAAACGAGATTTGAGTTATTTAAAGCAGTGAAAAATTTCTCAAAAAAATTTTTTGTTCTTTGAGAACATAAATTTTTAATTTTATATTCTCAAAAAAAATTTGATGTGCACTATAATATTTTTTTAAAAATAAAATTTTTAAAATTATATAATATTCATAATAAATTTATTTATTATAATTTTTAAAACAAAAATACTATATTTACTTAAATATCTATAATTGAAAATGAGAAGAACTAGCCCAAAAATTATAAGCTTTTTGAAAATTAAATTTTTTATAAGAAGGACCATTAACTTTGATCATTAAAAGATAATTAAGAGTATTAATTTACATTTTATTATGAACTTTTGTCTTAATTAAATTTTTTTGTAAAAAAATTCACTCAGTAAGGAAAGTGCAGTAAATTACATAATTAGGGTTTACATAGGTTCTGACCCCCTAGCGATAGGACTATATATCAATCAAATTTTATAATATTTAAAAAAAACTCAAAAACGTCTTTGACCTAAAAATAAGATACTCTACAATCGACAAAAGTCACTACATAGTAAAGTCTAAATTTTACTAAGCTAATCGATTAAAATTACTTAAGTAAACTTATTTAGCAGGTCAAAATACACTTATACAAAATTTTCATAAGTATTGGAGAACTTTTAATTAATTGACTTTTGATTTTTACGTTTGACAGAAAAATTAAAATTTTTTAAAAAAATATATTTGACGAACGTAAAAATTAAAAGTCAATTAATAAAAAGTTCTCCAATACTTATAAAAATTTTATAATAAGTGTATTTTGACCTGCTGAATAAGTTTACTTAAGTGATTTTATTCGATCTGCTTAGTAAAATTTAGACTTTACTATGTAGCAACTATCTGCAATTAACTAAAAATCAATTTTACTTCAATATTATTGGATATTTATACTATATATATATATATATAGAATGTGATAGGTGGCAGACCCCACTAGAAAATTATGTAATTTACTGTACTTCCTTTATTATTATTAATTTTATATATATCTTATGAGAACATAAATTATAAATTTTATGTTCTTGGCTTGTTCTCAAAAGAGAACATAATTTCTAATTGTAGTGTTCTCAAATTTTTTTGAATGTTCTTGAGAACATTGAGAACATTAAATATTCTTCACTGATTTAAAGCTAAATTATTTAACCTTAACATTGATCTTTCTTTTTTTGAAACTTGCATCACAATACTATAATACCGTTAACAAAAAAAAATTGTCACGTTATAATCATGTTTTATTACAAATTACATTATTACATTTTTATTACAAGTTACATTATTGCCAAGTTTAAGGTTCCAAAAGCCTAATCGAATATTATTTGGCATTTATTTTATATTACTTAATATGCAAATTTGTGTGTTATTTTATTTCTTTAGTAGATTACATAAAATGCTAACAGTTACTGATAATAATGGTCGAAATCAAAAAATTCTCGCAGCACTTAATGAATACAAAAATTATCCAACTAATCATAAACGTCTCAGTATAAGCAGCGTAGCAAAAAGCTATGATATTCCTAGAACCACTCTTCGCCGCGCAATAAAAAATAATAGTCTTCCTAATCGTTCTGGCCCACCTACCATTCTTACTGAACACGAAGAAACACAACTCGTTGGTTATTGCATTAATATGCAAAAACTTGGGTTTGGTTTAACCCAGTCTGGTGTTAATCACTGTGTAATGGAAATAATGAAAAAAAAACAAAAGACCACATCCTTTTGGTGATAGCGGGCCGGGTCGGGATTGGTGTGCCCATTTTATAAAAGCTCATCCCGAGCTTTCATTTCATGTTCTCCAAGAGTTGTCTGAAGCTCGGGCACAAAGAGCAAATGCATTTATCGTTAATAATCATTTTGAAAAGTTAAACAAATAATCGATGAAAATTTACTTACTCCCATGCAAATTTGGAACATGGATGAAACTGGGTTTGTTCTTGTGCCCAAGTTGGAAAAGGTCATCGTGAAAAAAGGTACATGGCAAGTTTACAAAGTTTCTTATGGAAATTCACACAAACATATTCTGTTGCCCCCACGATTTCGGCCACCGGGTCGTACATTTCACCTTTAATTATCTATAAAGGTGTTTGTTTAATTCCTGGCTTGTTAGATGGTGCACCCCCAGGAACTGTAATGGGGTTTACAAGTACTGGGTATATGCGCGAAGACCTTTTCCAAATATATCTTACCCATTTTAAAAACTCAATCCCGCCTACCGTCCAGTTTTACTAAGGCTCGATGGTCACAAAAGCTACATTAGTTGTTTGTGTGTTGATTTCTGTCGCAAAAACAGAATTCTTTTTTATGCCCTTCCTTCCCATACGACGCATATTTTACAGCCTTCCGAAATCCCCTTTGCCAAATTAAAAAATGAATATGCAAAGGAATACAATAAATATAAAAATAATGATGGCAAGGTAGTAACCAAACATACCTTTGTAAACATTTTTGGCCCAGCTTTCTTTAAAACCTATACGCCAACAGCAATTTGTAACGCCTACAAAGGTACGGGAATATGCCCGTTCAATCCCGAGGCTATTAGTCCAGACCGTTTGGATCCTTTGTTGGCAACGGAGCGATTCGATATTGCATCTTCAGATAGTCAACTACTTTCATTACCTTCAAATAGTCAACCTCCTATACAGCTACTTTCACAATCGTCTACTCATTTACATCTTACTCGTTCAAACATTGCCCTATTAGAAAAAGAAAAAGAGATTTTTTTAAATAAGAATGACTTATTTAAAAATGAAAACGAAATTTTAAAGATTCAATTTGCAGCAATGAAAGAAGAGTTAGAAACTTATAAGAATCCAGGAACATGCTCTCTTCGTTTTGCTCTCAAGTACCTGATTTCTTAGGCTTCGCTTACTGAAACCCAAAAAGTTCTTTCAAATCTACAGGAATCTGAGTCACCTCCTCTTAAAAAAAGAAATACCCTGCCATTTTCACAACTTCTTACTTCCGAAGATAGTTGGCAACAACTAAAAGAGGCGAACGAAAAGGCAGATCAAAAAATCGCAGAAGCTAATCGTAAGAAGGAATTGGCGATTCAAAAGAGAGAAGAACGGGCACAAAAGAAACAAGAGAAAGAAGAACAACGCAGGAAAAAGAAAGCAATATAACTGTAAAAAATAAGAGGTAGTAGAATTGTATTTCACGGGTTAGACTACCTTCACTAGTAGAATTTTACAGTTTTATACTGAGATCTTATTTTGTATTAAATAAAAAAATAACAAAGTATTTTGAGAATTCTACAAGGGTTACGTAAGTGGTTTGACCTGTAAAACATTATAAAAAAAAAAAATTTTTTTTTTGAAATTGGCCACAATACCCCTACCCCTGAAAATCCAGTTTTTTATGTCTTTTTTGTGTACTAACCATTTTGCCTAAAAATGTATATGGTATGAAAATCTTTTTTGCGGTATTTTATTCTTTATTGGGTATAGTTTAAATTATAATTTATTATAAAAAAATTCATATGTTTATTAAAGAGTTTTATTAGTAGAAACTTTAACCTGGCCATAATACCCCCTTTTACCTTATATTTTAGCTTTTGGAAAAGATTAGAGCTTTGTGGGGTACTTTGACAACAAAGATTAAATCTTCTACATTTTTTGTATTTGGAAACCTTTTAAAACCCATTAATAATAGTGCTTTACCTGAAAAAGTTCTAAAATGAAAATGATTAGACAAAACAAAAGCATGTTACTGGTGGCTATTTGATAAGATAGAAGATTCAGGAGAAACCTATATGGTTAAAATTATAAATAAAATTTTTCCTTCTGGAGATGGCACTATTAAAAATATAGCATATACTATAGCTATAGCTTAAACAATGCTTAATCTGAAAGATAATAAAATAACTATGTTCGATACTGCAATTAAATCTAAGATTGCAAAAAATGTAGTAAGTATTTATTAATAGGAAATAGAAATTTGTCACACCCACAACATGTTGCACCCCTGATTCCAACCAATCAAATTGCACAATTTTGTAGACAAAATATTTAATTTTTAAAATTAAAAATTTTACTAGTAAAATATAAAAATAAATAAGCGATATCAAAGTATATAATATAATTTTATTCTGAACATCTTTTTCTAAGTTATAAAGATAGATTGTCTTAGTAAAAAAAACGTTTTATAAGAAAAATCAAAAATTTTAACAATTAGCACATATAAAACTTTTTTTTACTAATATAATCTATATATATATTTAAGTATTACATGTAAAATTTTATGTTAAACAAATTTTTCTAAGTTAAAAAGGTAAATTGTTTTAGTAAAAAAAGTTTTATGTGTACTAACTTTGGGTAGTAAATTTTATTTATAAATTTTATATTAAAAACTACGTTTAATGGCAAAAAAGCAAACACTCTTTTCGCTGATCCTCACGTTCATTTTCGGAGCAAAAAAAATATACAGAGCTGGAGCGTCAACAAGCTCATTTTTATATATAAGTGTATAAGAACAATTATAGAAAACCATTATTTATACAGAGTTACATATAGACAAATAATCGCAAAGTATAGAAAACGCTCGAGAAACAGGCATTTTAATCCTTTTTGCCGTGGTTTTCTTGTTTTTTTTTCGCAGAAACAATTTGGAGAATTTGGTCTTGACCCTGAATATAGATCCCTGCAAGCACGTAAACAAATCTGCATATAGAAGACACAGGTTTGGACACATTAGATACATGCCTATTATTTTAGAATAAAACACAATATTAGAAGTAACTGGTCTTATTATACCCGGGGCACTGAAACAAACAAAGACATATGACTAGAAGATAATAGACGGGACCCATAACAAGATAATGGACCCAGGAGTGCCAGAAATAGATTGGACCAACAAGCTGAATGAATATAGAGATGTGTTCGCACTTTCAACAGAGAAGTTTAAAAAATTTGCTATAACACAAGATGATAAAGTGTCTGGAAAAGACAGAGAGATAGCACAACTACTAAAGACTGATAAAGCATAGTGTGTATCTTTAGGTGCACTATAGAACTGCACGACTGGCTGGACCACCTACAAGTTTACAAACACCGGTTCGCAGAAAAGCTAACGTTAACTACTGAACAGAATGAAGTTGCTAAAGAGATGATCATCGAACAAGAATGTGGTAGTCAAGATTATGGGTTAATAGAAATAATAAACAAAATATCAAATCTTGAATTGAAAAAACAGAGCCGTATCCAGAAGTTGGAGACGAATATAGAAGAGAAGACAGAACATGAGTTGCTGTCTTCTTCCGCTGACAATAACTCTAATCCAATATCGACTAATATGTGCACAGTGCAAACCAGTAATACTGTTGCAAAGAAGACAACAATCCAGAACCTGGATTGCTCAAAAGATGCTTCTAAACTCGCAAACCCAGAGGTGGAAACACAACATAAAAACACGGTTCATATATTCACATTATGGAACATATCTTCAGAAGCTTCTCCTGGACAAGTATATAGGTGCTTAAACTTTTTTGGCAAAGCGAACTTTGTGAGATGGCGAACACAGGGCACAAGAAAAGCCGTTGTATTTGAAATAAAATTCAAGGACAAGAAAAGAAGTAATAACTTAAAAAAGGCCTGGACGATACATTTCGAGGAGAGAAAAATGCTAAAAGTCTCAGAGAGTATCTTTGAGGAAGATATTCTGTCAGAACGAAACAAGTATAAGGCAGTTGCAAAGAATATTCCAAAATTTGCAATAGAGACCATACTACTAAGACAGCTAACACAGGTACAGGCCAAATCAGTGCACATCTCATATAACCAAAATAGAAATCAGCGTGCAACAGCCTCGGTTTACTTTACTTCACAAGAAGAAATGGACAAAGCTAAGGAAAAAAAGATATTTTACTCCATACAAGGCTTGTCTTGAAAAAAGCAGGACAGGTTATGATACAAAATGCAAACCCGTATAGCAAACGGACTGAAGTAGATGAAAAAGAAAAGGATAGTAGTAACATTGATATCAGCATAAATAGCCATGAGCAGACGGCAACAGACAACCAGGAAGAAAAACTAAAAGTGCACAGGCAAGAAAACTCTAATAACAAAAACCAAAACACAGTAATTACACGAAGTAGTATAAATAAAAAGAAAGAAAAAGCAAAACAGGTCAATGTCAGAACAGCGCAAGAAAAAGAGAATAACGAGATTCTAGCTATTATGTTGCAAATTCTAACCAGGCTAGATAAGCTTGAGGAATGACAAGAAACCAAAGACAAAAAGGGTGCAGGTGCCACCTGTGCTTATCGCTCCTAAAGGCACTCCAGTTGAACCAAAGATAGAGGGTAGCAACACAGAAGTTGCTATTACTATAGACAATACGAATGATCAGTCACTCACAAAACATTTTAATTTTTTAAGAATAGGGTTTCATAATATTAATGGTTTAAAGGGAAATCAAAATAAACTGGAGGCTTTGGTTGATTATGCAAGAAAAAAGAATTTGGACATGGTGGGAATAGGAGAATCAAATATAGGAGAAAAGGAGAGCTGTTGGATGCTCAAGGAGGATACGTATTACAAAAGTTTTTGGTCAAAGATTAACGAAAACAAGCACAAAGGATCAGGTTAATTGGTAGGCAATGAAAAAAGCACCTGACTCAGATAGATAGAGAAAATCCATACTTTATAGAAATCTCTTTAGATTTCAAGAGACTAGTACTAAATATTATGGTAGTATATGTAGCTCCAAATGATGTAGAAGTGCAACAATATATATTAAAATGCATAAAAAATAGAATCGAGAAAGGGCCAAAAAAGCAGAGAAAAGTCATCATAATAGGTAATTTTAATATTGATATAGACAAAATTGGCTTGTTAGTACACAAAGCGCATATAGAAACCTCAGAAAGCAGGAATGGTAAAAAACGAATTGTAGAGATGTTGGAGACAAAAAACTTCTGGGATGCCCACAAGTTTTTACTCACAGAAGCTATGGAAGATACATGGACAGCAGGAGACCGAAGTTCAAGGATTGATTACGTATGGGTATCTGACAACTTTAAATACAACACAATCAAAGCTGGGGTAAAAGACATTAGCACTTGCACAATGAGTGACCATAAATTAATCTTTATGGAGCTATATATGGGCCTAAATTTAAGAAAACAGAGCAGAGCTCAAAGTAGAAAGTCTAGGAGAAAACGCATCAATCTGGATTTGGACAAAGCGTCAAAAGAGGACTGGGAGAACTACAGATTAGTACTGAACAAGAAGCTAATGAGAAGCTTGGAAAAGCTAAACCTGGAAGAGGACATAGATATGAAATGGAACATAATTGAAAATGCATAAGAGAAGCTGTGAACTCAAGTTTGCCAAAAAAGAAGAAATCACCAGAGATAGTCCAACTCGAAGAAGCTGATTTAGAACTGCGAAAGTTAAGAAAAGCAATAAAGGACATTAATAAATCTTTTCAGAAGTTAAAAAAAAAGAAGGAGCGCATTGAGGCAAAAGACAAGGAAGACCTTAAAGCACTAAAAGAACTGTTCGAAACCAACCTGAACATACAACTAGGTGATGTCAACGAGAACACAAAGGAGGAAGGAAGACTTGGCAAGACTCTGTAAAGATTGTACACAAAGAATGGAAGTTTAAAAAAGGAAGGCAGGAAGAGGAAAAAATAAGGGGCTTCATAGATGCGAGGCATAACATGATTGTTACAAACTAGCGAAAAATGATTGATAGTCTTCTTGAACGACTTTACAGAAAAGTAGTGATAGATCGGGTGATAATAAAAGAAGAACATGAACCCTCAAAACTTGTGCACGAAGAAGAGGAAGTTCTAGATGCGGTTAAGTCCCACTTCGAGAAGCAGTTTTATAAATGAAACTCCCTAGAAGACAAAATGCCAAGCAACTGGAAAAAAGATATGCCCATTAAGGGACATTAGAAAGGACTAGTATGATGAAATGCTAAAAGAGGTACAGCCTGAAGAATGGGATACAGCCATGCAGCAGGTCAAAAATAAATCAGCTCCAGAACCCACAGGCATCTCATACCCACTAATCAAGAATGTCAAAGCATCAACAAAAGTCATATTCACAAGTCTAGCTACTGACTGTATCAGCAAAGAAATCATACCAAAAAAATAGAAACTTGGCTTCTATATCCAATTTCAAAAAAAGAGAACTGGTGTTACAATCTTAATAATGTAAAACCAATTCTGCTACTGGAAACTTTCTGCAAAATGGTCATTCACATAGTCAACAAAAGGTTAGGTAAGATCCTAAAGGAAAAGGGCATCCTAAAAGAAAACAATTTTGCAGGACTGCCTGAAGAGAGTACAGCATCTCCACTTCATCTTATTAATGATATGCTAGAGGAGGCGAAAAAAAAAGAGATCTGGGTCTTCTTTCAGGACATGAAGAAGGCCTTCGACTCGGTCAGCCTGGGGATGCTAAAGAAGGCCCTAATTAGAAAAAGCTACCCGAAAATATAATTGATTTTATTTTAAATATATACACAAAATGGGAGATGGAAGTCATAACAAGTTTAGGTCTTAAGCAAAAACTATATGCACAGGATGGAATAGACCAGTGTGAGGTTATTTTGCCCCTGGTCTGGCGAATTTTTTATGATCCACTATTGTGTAAAATACAGGAGCAGGAGATCTAGGTTTCGAAATAGAAGTCCGGTGCCATCAGATCTCAATAAGAATATGTGTGAATCACAAGCAATACGAATTCCGGTTATGGCCTATGCAGACAACACTACATATATCACTGACTCGAAGGAGAAGTTATACCAAATCCTGAATATTGCAGACACCTTTTTTGCTCTGAATGATATTGAAATTAATACAAAAAAGTCTGAATTGATCACACTTAATGTCAAAAAAGAGGAGACAATGGGCATGAATAGAGAGGAGTTAGCAGTAGAGTTTGGGCCCAGAAAGGAAAAGGTCGTAGCCAAGAATAAAAATGAAATGACCAGATTCCTAGGAGTTTGGCTATCCAAGAAACTGGGCCAGGTGCATACAGTAAGAATAGTACAAAGAGAAATACATACAATTGCCAGAATTTTAAGCAAGAAAAATGTATCACTAGCACAAATGGTCTACAAAAACAACAGAGTCTTGCTACCACGACTAGAATATCGAATGCAACACTGCTTACTGTCAAGAAGCGCCTGCGACAGGCTGCAAAGCTATTTATAGAAAATAATCAAGAATAAAGCAAACATGGCCAGTATAGTTGCAAACTCAATTCTAACACATAAACACATTGCAGGTTTGAGAACTATATGGCAAAATCCAATGTCACATCACGTGACCGAGTTGAGGGTTAAAATAAACGATGCAAAAATCGTAGGTAAAGCGACCTGGTTGCGAAAAAACAGGGTCAGCTAAACTGCAAAAGCAGTCAATGTATCACAAACCTTGAGAAAAGTAGATTAGCCAAGATAAAGTTCCGCACAACCTAGCATATAAAATAATAGCAAAGGCAAAGAAAATGGATATTATGTTACAATCAAAAGAAATAAATGAAAGCCTCGATATCGGCGCTAACGGCACAGAGATAATTAATCTGCTTGGTGGCAAAGCAGCAAAAGCTTCTGTAATGAAAAGAAAATAGGGATTATTATGCTAGAGCAATTTTTGAATAGATTGTACTCTGAACTACTAACATGGGCCAACTCAGAAGATGCAAACTGAGCAAAGCAACAGGGAGAAAACCAATCTGGTTTGAAGAAATCGAACAAATAATACTAGAAGGGCCCAGTACACGAAAAATCAAACCAGAATGGCAATGGGATATGATAAATACTCTCGCTCCAAGAGCAAAACTTCTTAAAATAAGTATAGATAAAAGGAAAAAAGAGTAGGTCATATTTAAAAATAAAGGGATATCAGAATTCGAAAAAATTGTAAGAAAAAGCGACAAGAGCGAGATAAAAATCGAACAATGGCAAACAGAAAATGATGAATCAGTGCACACAACAAGGCTAAAAAAATGTAAAAGCTGCCAGATAAATGAAGGCTCTGACTCATCTGAGTTACAGTGTATACTGCGGCATCAATTAAAAAGTAAAAAGTAAGCGCTGCAAAACAATTGGTAAAGAAAGGAAAGGAGGTGGGAGAATTCTTTTTGGAAATCCCTCTAGAAAGCCTTGTCGAAAAAAGAAACAAGGTGAAAATAACAGGTAACAGGCCTCATATAGACAATCAGCAGTTATCCATAATCGAAATAGCAACACGAGAGGAAGAACTAATCAGCATTCACCTGGAAGAATCACAAGCGGTTGAAAAATTAAGGCGTTAACAGGACAAATTAGAGGACATGAAGAATTGAATTTCTACACAGATAGATCCTTAGTAAATCCAGATAGGAGAGACGATCGAAAGAAAATGGGCCTGGCTGGGTTGCGAGCGTAGTTAGTGATGGAAAAGAAACAGCAATCGCAGAATTTAGTGGCAGAATAGGAGACTGGCTATCTGCACTCGAGCTGAATTAGGTGCTATCTGGACTGCTCTACTAATAACACCCGAAAAAGCATGTATGACAATATATACAGATAGCAAAGAAGCCATAAAGAATATCTACAAGGCCAGGCTTATGCAAAAAATGAGAGAAACCCTGAAGTCCAAAAATGCAAGCCTGCTATTACAAATAAGAGCAGCTATTGAGGCAAAAGAGATCAAATTAAATTTGTGAAAAATTAAAAGCCACAGTAATATATAGTAAGGCGGATGTATTGGCAAAAGTTGGTGCAACAGGAGTAAACATGGTGGATCCTAGGTGGCCTTGGACAAGCATCAACAAAATAGACTTAAGTTGGAAAAACATAAGAATAGATGACACATCAAGAGTCTTTGTAATTCAACTGATCTCTAATATTCTGGAAACTGAATGGGCTACCACCGAGAGTATGCGGTATTGGACAATAGATAGAGAAAGTGAAGAAAATGAGTTGGACTGAAGAGTTACCTGGAAAAATATAGAAAAATTCAAGGGCAAAAACTGCTGAAGTGCAAAAGATAATAGAGATTGGATCTTCTTAATAAAGTGCTTGAACAGTCTGTTACCCATACTAAGTGAGCAAAAAGCAAAGGAGAAACTGTGTATACAAAGAGGACACATGCAGAGTTTGTCTGAGGGAACGAGAAACACAGAATCACCTCGCGGAATGCCCCTTGTTGGATCTGATCTGGTCTGTAATTGAAAAAGAGTGCACAAAGATGGTCATCAGAAAGGGTTCAAGCGGAAGGAAATACAACATAGAGGTGCAGACCTTTTTGGAGTAACGAAACAAAAAAAAACTCTAGTTAGATTGGAGATAATCAGAGGAGTAATATCATTGGAAAGAGCATAAAAAGTTGCTAATCTGACTGGAAAGAAGAAAGGTGCCAAGAAAGTAATACAGGACCTAGTGAATCTGGTACAAAGCAGATTTATAGAACACATATGGAAATTCAGATGCGAATTAACAGCTGAGTGGGAAGAAAAAGAAGATATTACAAAAGATAACAAGCATAAACCTAAAAAAGCCAAGAAAAAGGCAGAAATGGATCCAGTTAGAAAAAGAAGAAAAGGCAAAGAAAAGCAGATTCCACATGCAGAAGCAAGTGGCTCAAAACCACAACCAGAACGAAACACTCAAAGGCAGAGAGAGAAGCAAACAAAGAAAATCAAGACCCCAATGAGAAGACAACGAAACGGAAAGGAAAAAGAGAGAAAAAAAGGAAGAAGCCAAACTAGAAATCATGAAAATACATACAAAGACCTTGGAAATCCGAATAAAAGATCGTATGGTACCAGGATGGCTTTCTCTAAATAAACAAAAATTTCAAAATAAGCAATCTTGATATGGCATACGATAGCCTGTCTGTGATGTTCGGAAGTATAACTCTTAGCTATGTAAGAGACCCAGACTAGACAAAAAGTCATTGTGGCAGATCGCATTGGGTAGCAAGCCTGGTGAATCTTTATTAAATAGAATGTTTTGGTACATAGATAGACAAGTTTTTTTTTGGATATACATGTATTTAGTTCACAATAATAAAGATAAGATTGCTTAAAAAAAAAAAAAACTACGTTTAATTTTTTAAATTTTTAAACTTATATTACTCTTAAAATATTAGCTTAAATGTTAATAAATTTCATAAATTAGAATTAAAAGTTTGTTTTTAACAACTGCTAATAAATTTAAACAAAATTTATTTAATAAAATTTTTAAATTATGGTTAAAAAACTAATGAACCTATATGAAATACTAAAATAGTAATGATTTTTAACTAATAGCTTACAAACCTTTATAGTAGAAATAATATTTTTTAGAATATAACTAATAATAACACTTTTAATATAGTAAGCTAGAAACATTTTTTATATAATTTATANATAGTAGAAATAATTTTTATAATATAACTAATAATAACACTTTTAATATAGTAAGCTAGAAACATTTTTTATATAATTTATACTAATTCTATTAAAAAAATTTATAAAAAATTTAGCATTTATAGTATACTGCACATAGTACATTTGAAGCAACAAAAAATAGCAGTTACAAAGGAGTTTTTTTTTAAACAAGTTTATTATTAATATTAAAAAAAATTCTGCCAAACTAAAGTATAGTATTAATCAGATTTTTGTATACAAAAATTATTTATATATATATTTTTCTAGATTTTTAACCTATTCTTCTAACTGTACTACCAGTAGTCTTTAGGCCTAAATTCTATCCATTAATATTAATAGGTTAGAAATTTTACCATTTCCAAATTTATAATTATGCTGCAATATACTGTATATAAATAAGATCATAAAAGATATTTTTAGATGTAAGTACAGTACTCAATTTAAAAAAATTCAAGCCATATAACTTAATAAATAAAAAAAACTATAATAAAGCAAATCATATTATAACTAGTACCTTTTTATATAATCTATATATGCAAATCTATTTATAAGCAGTAACTATTTTTTTTGCAACCTTATAATAATTTGAATCTATAATAAGTCGATCACATTTTTTAAATTTATAGCAGTTAGTATTGTCCACTGAAACGTTTCAGTAAAAATTTCTGGAACTGGATAATCACTGGAACTAACTAGAACAAATAAATTATATTTTAGCTTCTAGTAGTAAATTGCTACTGGGCCCTTCTAGTGATAATTTTTACCACTAGAAGGAAGTTCTAGTGACTTCCAGCGGCTTCCAGTGGCTTCCAGTAACCTTCGACTTTTCAAATATTATGGATTAATGAATGAATGTACCTAGTGCAAGATAAACTTAGCATATATATTTACATTCTTTGTACAAGGTTACATTACACAACTTTATGTAAGCTATGTAATCAACTAAAAACCTTATATTGAGAATGATTTACCTTGTGTGAGATTGTGCAAGGTGCATAAACATCGTGTGTGAAAATTTCACATCTTGTATGAGGCACATCTTAATTAATACTGTATTCAAAAGCTCAGGCATTGTTTTTTTTATTTTTTTTTTTTTAATAGAATAAAATTATTTATTTATATATATCAATAATTGTGACAGACTAAATTATATTATAAAAAATTAACAAGCCATCAAAAAGAAAATTTTTTTTTGGTTAGGGGTTAAAGTTTTAGAGTAGAGTTTATATTTAACAAGTATAAGTAGTTTTAGAAGGTTAAATAGAAACCCACTTTTCTAATCCGGTTTCATTATGATTTGTGACTTATGAAATTATATTTTAATTAGATTCAGGTAATTTTCTGGTAAATTGTAGATATTACAAAAATTTAGCCACAATTATCACATCAAATATTGACCCGAATATATTTTACTATCGTGAAATTATATGACAATTCGTAAAATTATCCTTTTGTTTATATTTACAAATTATAAAAATTTTAATTTACCTTCAGGCACTAGCATCTCTCTCAATGTGATGGGCTAGTTATAGAGATCGTGCACAAGTACTATGATTGATTGAAGTAATCTGTACAGTAATTTTCCAAAGTTTTATCCAATCAGCACAACTCTGATAAAAAAATATGGTCTCTGATCATCTTTTTTTTCATACTCACTTGACCGAATAATTTATTTTTTACTAAACAAAAATTGAGCACTGATCCATTAATTTAGATGCTTGAGAGCACTCTTAATCACAATTATGCTTCTTTCAAGTTAGGGTGTACTCAAGCACCTCACTCGATGGATCGAAAGTAAATTTTTAATTAGTCAGAAATCGAATAAATGAATCAAATAGTTACCACTGTGATAAACAAGTCAATAAGATAAAAACTACCTATTTTCATCAAAAATTTGTTATAGATAAAGGCTGCTCAAGCATTACTTTATATTCAAGCATGGTAATAAACAAAATAATTTCTCATCAAGTATCTAAAAAAATAACCAGCTTGACTGCAAAATGCCTTGTCAACAGCCAGCCCGCGCATGCAGGTGGGAAACCACCTGCTAAGGCTACAAATCACTAAAAGTAATTATACATCAAATGCACTGATATATGCAATATATCAAATTCGCTGATGTATGCTAAAACAATTTAATAAAGTTTTGTGTCCAGCATTATTTGCTGGTGCCTCCAATAAGTTCAATCTCAAGCATGCGATGATCATTATGACTATATTTGATCATTATGACTATATTTTATGACTATATTTGATGATCGTTATGACTATACCAGTGCATTTTATCTATGACATTAAGATTATTAATTTCAAAATGATGCAATTTTGATCATCAAATTTTTAAATTCATATTTTTTTGGAATTATGTGTTTTCGTTGCGGCTTCATTGTTCGAGATTTTTCTGTCAGTTTTATTTTTTGACCTTGGGTTCATCTTTTGCTTAGTAACTATTTTCATCCTGCCTTGGTCAACTTACCTACAATCACTTCAAAGACATCACATTTTACTGAAATTTGTTTCACTAATAAGCTTAATTTATAGATGATCAATTTACAGTTAAGTTGTTTCTAAACAATATGTTTTACTGATGGCTCATTTTGCAAAGTAATTCTAATCATTTTCATTAGGATTAAACGTAGAATCAAGTTATATGAGTTATTGGGTAATTACAAAATAAACTCGTCTGTAAACTAATCTTCTGTAAAATAAACTTGCCAGTGAATCAAATGTCGATGAAATGTGGTGTCTTTAAAGGGACTATTGGTATGCAGATTTCTTCATGATGAACAATTGTTGGGAGCCACAGTAATTTGGGGAGTTTGTCAAATGCATGATTGAAAGACTTTATGGAATTACATTTTCAATTTTGTTACCTTAACCTTAGATGCGGATATTTTTTTGTTTAATGTTGTAATTGCGTCTGATTACTAGAATTGAATTACTAAAAGATTATCCTTTTTTCCAGAGCAATATATCATTGATGTTTAGTCATTGGTAAGTACAGATGGGTTCTACGACCATTCGGTCAATGCAAGAGTCTCTTATTTAGTGATAAGCACTATAGTTGCGATGACAGTACAAGAGGGTGAGTATGAAGTTTAATTTGATTCACTTTAATGATTGTGTTTCAAGTGTGAATATGAAGTTTAATTCTGTTTATTTTATCGTTTGTATGATTAGGCCATGCAAAGTTAATTTATGATATTCTCATCCGGCGATGGGACCTTAATTTCCTGTAATTGTCCAATAGGACTGACAAAAAAAATATGATTGTCAACCCAAATTTGATTCCTTATTGTGAAGAAGGAAAAATTGACTTTGAATAACCTTAAATATGAGCAATGTTCTATTAATTTATGATTAATTTAAAAAAAAATCTGACCAACCGACTTATGTCTTCAGAGTCCATGCAATGCAAACTGAAAAATCAGCTTTACGTGACCTTAATCGAAATCGGTATGAAGTTTAATTTGTTCACTTTACTGACTACGTTTCAAGAAAATGTATAAATGTTTATTGTAATCATCTAAATTCTGTTCACAGTCTTTTTCGTTTTGCATTACCGCCCCATTTTTTCAATTTTTTTTAAATTTTTTTTCCACTGTTCTTATCTGGTGTCACCCAATGGAGAAGTATATATACCCTTAAACCAAAATAAAGATCGTAATGGTCCTGCGCTGCGTCACACGCTGCGCCTAATTAATATAAATATGTTAATTTATACTTACTTCGTGGTACGCATATTATATTGAAAGTGTCAAATAGGTTCTATGAATAACATTCAGTAATCGCATAAGATATGTCAGATAATTAATTTTATCAAAATCGTTGTAACACAACCTTCTTTATATCTTACTGTAGGTTATGCTCTGTAAAATACATAACATCCTGATTATAATGACATCTAGTATAACGCATGTGTTAAAATTTGAACTTATACTCATAAATTCTCGAAATAGTCGGCATGGGCGTTATTTTGAAAACCGCGTCCCTAAAATAGCATGGACGATTTCGAAATAACGCTCATGTCGTCCCGAAATAACGCACACCCTCAATTATGAATATCACGTTACGTACATAGTTTAATTTATTAAAGCAAATTGACCTTATAATACGACAGTTCAAAAAAAATTAACCTCTATATTCAAAATAATCTCATGGGCATACTTCAAATAGCGCACAGGTGGTCGCTATTTCGAAAGTTTATGGTATACTTAATCTCTGGTTAAATAGACATCTGGATCTATCGTACAAATTTCTATGGGATCTGATCAATTCAACAGACAATCACTTCATAGACGCCACATTTCACCGACAAGTTCATTTTACCAACAGTCTATTTCACTAAAGTTAAAAAAAAAAACTTGACGGTGAAGTGAGTTTTGGTGAAATAGGCTGTCGTAAATGAACTTGTCGGTGAATAATTGTCGGTGTCTATGAAGTGATTGTCGGTGAAATAATACGGATCCTTTATATTTTGAGAGTGTCAATACTGTACGTGTAAAGGGATAAAAATAGAGTTTGGAGCCGATTTTATTTTTCATATGTTAATACCAATTAAAACCGGGTTTAATATGTAAAAAATAAATCCGGTTCCAAACTCTAGATAAAAATATAACAGATAAGAAAATTGTGGGGTTACAAATGTACATGTAACAACCCGCAGGTAGCTAATAGTATTGATTTTAACTTTTAATAAGCTGTTCTTTGTGTATTCGTTCATTAAGGCAAAAACATTGTTCTTGATCCATCTGACCCATTTTTCTTGTCTTGACCCATATAAAGTAATATGATAAGAACGACCTTAGCATCTCTCACAAATAAATGGTAGCCTGACAGATCTGCTGGCTATACGTGAATTCGGATTAGAATATACAATTTTGAGTAAAATTTTCTTTCTTATCATTACTATCGTTATTGTTGTAGCAGTTCTTTTCATTCGAAAAATTTTTATAAGCATTAAATATTCTATTCGAAATTATGACAACTTCTTGAATAAAAAATTCTTGTATTTGAAAAATATTCGAAAATCAACAATATTAGAGCATTAAATAATCATATAACGATTTTATGCGTAATAATTATAATTTCTTTCGATGCTTAAGCTTTAGGACAGTATATTAAAGTTTCAAAATGTTTTTATAATATCATTACGTTGTAATAGATTCTAAGTGACGATTTACATGCGATAATAAATGGAGGTTATAAAATATACTAATGCTAAAGATATTTTCAATCAAAATTGCCCAATAATTTGATCCAAAATCATTTTTAACGGGGTTGTTATATCCCTTATCATGACCTAATATGGTCAAGAACGATGGTAATTTTTTTTATTTTAGAGTGGGTCAAGAAAAATGGGTCAAGTGGGATCAATAACAATGTTTTTGCTTCATTAAGTAGTAAAAAAAAAAAGGACTAAAATACAATAAGAGAATTTATTGAATAATTTAATTAATTATTTCAATATATTACTTTGGTTGAACTTGAAATATTTCACATTCTTTCACCGAAAAATAATATTTATTATTTGTATCTCCAACATTGCACAAGATTGTCTGCTACGCAAATGTCAAAATTGTCACCAAAACATGGGATATAACTAGGATCACAATAAATTGCATAATCTGTATCTTTCACACGACTTAAAATAGAAGGTTGAACAGTATTATTTTAACGAAAAAAATAAAATTATCGCTACAGTTTCTCCAGTACTTAAATGATTTATCCCATTCTATAGGATTATATCCACCAAGAATTTCATCAGAATTTTCGACTTTCATAATTAACACAGTACTTGCTTGCTTATCACATACATTCAAAATGATTCGGGTGTGAATCATTTTTATTACCACGAATAAGTAATTTAAATTTATATGAACTATTCTCTACTGAATACGCTTCTAATTTTTCATCAATACACAGTACAACTTAGTACTAAAAATTAATCGAATAAATCGACTAATTGATCAATCATATATCAATTGCGTAACTACTTAATTACAAGATTAAAGCATGATACATATTTAAATCATGATACGTATAAAAAAACAAATTCGATTAATTTATCACAATCGATTAGTTGTCTAATAAACTTATCAATCGATTTAGTTGCCAATTTGGTCATTAATCGATTAATCGATTTTCGATTTGGAACACCAAGTATAACACTCACGAAAATAATTGAATTATGAAACTATTAAACTTCTAAGATCAGCCTGCTGACTTCACTATAACGAGATTTGAATACGTAATCCTTTTATATAACATATTATATTTATTTGTACAAAAATTTTTCTATCCATCTGTTATCTAAAATGGCAGTAAAATTTTTTGAGAACCTTTCAACAAATTACCTTGAAATTCTTAGTGACGAAGATTTTGATGTAATTATTAAAACAAAAGAATCTTCATCACAAGCACATTCAATTATTTTGCGAAATAGATCTTTATATTTTCGCGATATATTAACAAAAATTGACAAAGACAAAGATAACATTAAAAGAATTAATTTGAGCCATGTACCAACTCAACAATTTAAAATTATTATCAAGTAAGTTTTATAACATTTTGACTGTAGTCTTATAAAAAAAAAAAGCTAAATTTAACTTACATATTAATAATATTAATTTTATTAAAGATTCATTTATGGAGGAATGATTTTGCTTACAAATTATGACGCAAAATTCATTTTTGAAGTTTTGTTAGTTGCTTGCGAATTTCTTTTAGAAGAAATGGTCGAATATATTGAATTTCATTTAATTGAAGCAAAGGCTAATTGGCTTCGTTTACATTTTGCAAATGTTTATATAAAATGTCTCCAAAATAATAAACTTCAAGGATTACATAAATGGTGCAACGAAATTATGGCAAAGTATCCAAGTTGGATTTTTAGATCAGAAGGTTTCACCTCATTACCAGAAAATACATTAATATCACTTCTTGAACGAGATGATTTACCAATGAAAGAAGGAAAAATCTGGAATTATGTCATCAAATGGGGAGTCTCTAAAAATTCTAAATTACCACCTGATATCAAGGATTGGTCTAGTGACAATTTTTTATCATTAAGAGTTACTTTACAAAATTGTTTACCTCTTATCCGTTATTTTCAAATATCTAATGAAGATATTATTGATAATGTGAAGCCTTATAAAAAAATTCTTGAGAAACAACTTTTGGATGATATATTTAGAAAATTTCTTGCACCAGATCGTCCAATATCGACAAAAGCTCTTCCAGCTCGATTATCATTTTCAGCAGTGATCAATAGAATGCAAGCTGGACAAATTGCATCATGGATTGATAAGAAACCTATTGCATATACAGATGACAATAATCCGTATGAATTTAATCTACTCTTTCGTGGAACTAGAGATGGTTTTACTTGTGAATCATTTTGGAAATTATGTGATAAACAACAAAATCTTGTAGTAGTTTTAAAGGTTAAAAATACTGAAGAAATTCTTGGAGGATATAATCCTATCGGTTGGGATAAATCAGTTCATAATTGGATAAATTGTAAGGAAGCTTTCATTTTTTCATTAAAAAATGGTGCTATTAAAAAATCTATTTTAAGTCGCGTGAAAGTTCCACGATATGCAATTAGAAATAATTATGATTATGGTGCGCAATTTGGTGAGGATCTTTTTGCTGGAAATTATTTTGTTTGTCATCACTCTTCTTATGAAAAAGCAATTCGACATAGAAATGGTCCGTTTTCTGTGTCTGAATATGAAATATTTCAAATTCACAAATTTTAAAACTTAGATTAATTGCGAATAGTTCATTTAATATATGCTTTACTGTATATTGATTATTAGCATATAAAAAAGTTATAATACTTGTTATCTGTTATGTTTTTGACTATTTGTGTTACATTTTAATGTCAATGAAATAATTCGTAAATTGATGATACAATAAACAAATGCTTTATAAAGAAAGTTTATGCAAAGAATCTTTTTACGCTCCTTTTTTATATGCTTATCTTTAACTTTTCTCATATGGTATAATATCACATAATAAAAATCAGTTTTTATGACAACTGTCTTTGATTCATTATCGTACATAGATATATATTCGAAATATATTTCGACCATTATAGTTTAAACGTGAAAGAATTTTATTAAAATTTCGGCCAGTTTAAGCGCATATTCGTAATACATTAGCAGTTATTGAGTTATGTTTGATTGACTCAAATATACATAACCTTAGTATTACCAGAGCGAAAGCCGCCCAAGAAAAATTATGAAGGGGAATTAAATAAAAACGTTAATAAAGTACTGTACAGTCAGACCCCCTAAATACAACCTCCTCCCTAAATGCACGTCCTATGAAAAGCCCCCTAAATGCATGTCTTCCAACTAATATTAATATTACGCTCATAGATTTTTACTCAATACCTCTCTAAGTGCACGTTTGTCTAAATTTTTACATATGGTTCCATTGCATTTAGAGAGGTCTTAATGTAGTATTGCTACGGAAGGAATCATTACTTATTTATTGTTAATAAAAATTTTTCCAGTGGCTTTTCCTGTAATAAAATCGTGGGATATATAATAACGATAATGACAGTTATGTATCAAAGATTTTAAAATCGTGTAAAAATTCTGAGATTACAAATTCATAAACAAGTTATCACGTGGATACCTAATGGCTGAAGAGGCTGTGCTTGTTGTATAAGGTGATTACTAATGCTAAGCAAACTGTTAAAGCCACAACCAAAATACATAATACGTGCGTATGTACATGCGTATGTACGTACGTACTGTTAACTGAATTATTTGAAATATTAACATTAACATTAAATGCTACGTATTTCGAAAAAGCCTATAATTCGATGTTAATGTTTTATTATGCATATGTCAAATAATTGTAACAAAAATCATAAGTAAATTTACAAGAATTTATATATCTTAAAAATATTCTTGTCATTGTTACTTTTTAAACTGTGGTTTTTTTTTTATCATGATCAGAAATTTTGAAAATTAAAAAGAAGTATGGAAGAAGAAAAAAATCCACCTACATCGACATCTCAACCCCAACAATCTCAGGGATCACAACAATCCCAGCCTCAATCTCAAGACATTACTATTTCTCAAACAGGCCCTGGTGGTCGAGAAATAGTAGCGGCTCATGAACCGACTCATCCTTCTCATCGTGAAACATCTCTATTACCAGGAGGAATTGGTAGTATTAGGAGTCCATATCAATATTCACCATATACACCATTTACTATGGAAACTCAAGGTCCACCTTATGACAGAGGTGTTAGGACTAGAAGATCCCAAGATTGGAGCTTTGGGAGGGGTAAATGTATGAGATTTATATGGGCTTTGACTGCTTTAGCAAATCTTGGTATTGTGATTGGATGTGGGTTCTTGATATACTATTACATAAATGTAAGTTATATTTGCTCAATTTAATATATATATATATATATATATATATATATATATAAATATATAGAAATATATTATTAATTTTAAATTTTATTAATGGTTTAATTTTAGAGTTCTATCCAGTCTATTTATGAAAGCATTGCAAAATATGTGATTATTTTATATCTTGTTTTAGAAGGTATATTTCGACTAGTTAATGCTTTTCAAATACATGATTTTACAGAAGGGAAATTTAGATTACATGAAGGAATTTTAGTGTTATTATGTAAGTGTATTTTTTTTTAAAAAAAAAAAAAAATTTAATTTATTAAATAATACTAATAAATAATTGTTAACGGTTTTACCTAGTTAAAAAAGAAGGATATATTCTTTTTGGAAGAGTTAGACTAACCGATGAGCAAATTATAAAATTAGCCAACGCAGCAGATAGTACTTGTTTCATAATAATGACATTATTCATTATACATTTATGGTTAATCGAAAAAGAATCAAATCCAATTTTTAACACAGAACCTAGATCACGTCAAATTGAACTCTATTTGGCTATCCCAATTACATTTATCACGTTTATTCGTATATGGTTTTATAAAGCTGATCCTGTACCTACAATTCAACCACAAGCAGAAACACCAGGAGGTCAAAGATTAGGTCAAAGGGTTGAAAGTTACGAAACTTATTATAGAATGGAAGGAAATACTTATTGTGACAAATGTGTTTATGGATGTTGTATGTTATGTGATAAGTGTTGTGCTTCAACATATACGATATGTTGTAGTTGTTATGAATGGGATTATGTTTCTACTGACTGTGGAATATGTGATTGTAATGGTATTCTTGGTACATGTTGTGGGAATTTTTTTAATGCTTTATATGTATGTTTTGGCAAAATTTGGGATTAATGTATTTTATTTAATTTTTAATTCTAAACTATGTCATAAACACTATAAACATTCATTTACTAATCATCATGATTCAAATGATATATTACGCTTGAAGTTCTTTTCCGGCTTTCTCCATCATCTATACAAAAAATTTTGAATATTTGAATATTTGTGCTGCATCTAGATCCCAATTTTTTATAAAGTTAGTTTACATTTCTGCACAATTTCAATGTATAAATAGCTCAATTAGTAAAATCTTCAGAAATTGAAAATCTGAGAAACTCAAAAACGCGTTTGATTAATTTATAGTTCATTTTACTCAAATAATTATTATAATCGATTTAATTCAACTAGTCAATTAGTTGACCAATCGATTAATCGATTAATCGATTAGTTGTTTTATCGATTTGTCGAGTAATAGATTAATCGACTTCGAATGAACAACTAGTCAATTAGTTGAATAAAATAATAAAAATTAGTAGAATACACGTAAATTAGCAATAACCGGGTGATATTCTTAAATGATCAGTTGGTTAATCGACCAATCGACTAATCAACTAATATTGTCCAACTAGTCAATTAGTTGATTGTCAACTTTACAACTAATCGATTAATTCGATTTTTGATTTGTATAACTAGATGTAACAACGTCTCTTTAGTCCTGCAAAGAGTTGGCTTTACGAATGTCTTCGTGAAAGAAAGAAAATAAAACCACACTGTATCTTGAGAATACAGTTGCTAACTTTGTGATATAAATATTTTTAATGATAATTTTATAAAATTATAGTGCGATATGTGCGTTATGATAAATAAAAAAGCTGATAATAAACATTACTAACTGTGCTACATTAAAAATAGGAGTGTAAACTTTTTATTTATCAATTTGAGGTAAAATAAAAAAGGTTGTAAAACTTTTTCACCGAAATCGTGATATACAGTAATCTCGCGCGAGAATTTAAATGCATGTTAAGCTTACATTTAAAATTATATTCCATATTTTTTTTCTATTAATCGAAATTTTGTTTTCATGAATTTGTTTTCTGACACCGAAAATATTTTAATCGTTTTCATATGAACCATAATAACCAAAATCAAAATATGGACCATAGTTCAGTAGTTAGAATTATCATAATAGCTCCCATCTGAGCACTATTTTGAATCAGTTGGCATATGATCTATTATGATCTTTATGACCTTCATGACTATTATAGGTCATAAAGTCATAAAATATGGGATATGAATTATGACCTAGGTCATAATCATATCCAATAGAAATTGCAAAAAAACATACAAGTTAATAAATTCTAACGCAAATCTATCTTATATAGAGACCCACAATACATATGTCAAGTTAGAATAATATCGTGCATGATCCATATGCAGGAATGGTAAAATTGGCCTTTTTTTCAAATGACCTAGGTCATTTCGGACTATAAAATTGGTGTCATTTGAGGTCATTTGAAGGTCATTTGAAGGTCATTTACCATCCCTGTCCATATGTGTGTGCATTATGTGTGAGATATATATTTAAAAAAAATTCGAATGATAATGCTATAAACAAAAAATGGGATCTTTAAAATTTTTTTTCCATATCTTAGATTTATTGATTTAACTTACAGATTAGTAAATCGAACCTCATAAATAATTACATTTAATAAAGTATGCCAAGGCATTATACACCGTGAATAATATTATAAAATATGTTTATTGACAAGAATTGATATCAATAATTTTTATAAAAATATGTACATCAATAATTGAATAAATTTTTATAGAATTGTTAATGAATACTTTACGTTCAATACCAACTACCAATGCCTCCAATTCTTTACCTTGCCTAATTCTATTAGTGATTAATTAATGGATACATTACGTTCGTCCTTTTCAACTTCGATTCCTTATTCATAACATACACCAACTAAATTTGTTTCTATAGCATTACTCATTAGAGGAATTTTTGATAGTGAATGAATGCTTTGAGCTTATTTTTTTTTTTTTTTTTAGCACCGATTCCATATTCATAACAATAACTAACCATCTGTATTGCTCATTCCACTAGATACATAGTTCAGAAAATTAATGATGCTTACAATTCTTTTTCTTTGACCTAATTTCTAAGTATTATATTTTTAATTTTTTATCTGTAATTCTCGTTAATTAATACTTACCGGTACGTTTATATTTTGACTCTAATTTCCAAATTTTTGTAGATTAATGAACGCCTTATGTTTATCATTTCAACTTCCATTCAGCATATTATTGGAAGTCTTACATTCATCTTTTTGATCCAATTCCACTATTTTTTTTTAACAAAAAAATATGAACATCTTGCTTATAAAAAGTTAGTAAGTTCTGAATTGAAATATAGTGGCATCTCTAAAGAAAAGATGAAAAGTGAATCTAAAGGTCATTTGGCCATTTCATCATAAGCAGGATGTTTTTCTCATCCTTCTAAACTAAAATCTGAATCCTATTCACTTGACAATAAAATTTATCGTCTTTGTTTTCAAATTGGTTTTCATACTCTTCAAACTCAATCCATTCATAATTAGGTTTTCCCACCTTAGCTCCTCTTCTTCATCTAAAAATTTATTTTCTTCAAAACTTTTATTTGCCCATCTGGTAGTTTTATCTTCCTCAACATAACTATCATTGCTCACTTGATAATCCGAATCAGTGTTGACTAATTCTTGTTTAGCACCTTCATCACCTAATGGAATAGGCGCTACAAATGTAGTCTGCAAACTTGGCTATCATATTCTTTTGCAATTTTATTTCACGAGATCAAAGGATATCACTTCAAATTTGGTTTTTTTGCCAAGATTTTATTTTGTAATGATATTGTATAACAGACAGTAAACAATAATTGGTTTTTTTTAATAATAATAAAAAAAAACTAATTTAAAAAACAATTTTTACTATAAAAAAAACAAAAAGCCATGTAGCTGGGTCACTAACACTGTTCTATAATATAAAAGCCAAGTATATACCAACAAAAAGTTTTTTGGTACTGTAATTTTACTATATAAATTGCTAACCTCTAACTCTAATATTAATGTTAACCCTAACATAAACAAATTTAAATAATTTTTTAGCTGTTAATGATACCTTTTACTTAATTTAATAATCTAAATACCAATAAAAAAAATAAGTAATAAAAATTTGTTAATTATAAGCAAATTGAATAGATAACTTACTATTAGGAATTTCAACATAATCAACGGATTGACTTTCTAAAAAATATAAATATATTATAAACATGGTTTAAATCAATTTAAATAAACAAATATCATTTACTACTATAGTAATAGATTCAGAAATTTTTAAATTATTAAAAATATTACTAATTGTTTAAAATATAAATAAATATTACTACCTGGTTTAGAAAGATTTGGAAGATGCAAAAGACGACTTGTATAAATAGCCTGTGGATGTGTCCAATAATTTATTCTTGCTGATTTTACTTGATTATATATTGAGATATTTTTGTTTAAGTCTTTAATTTCTTTAACTTGCTTATATAATTCGGATTCAGTATTTTTCAAATCATAAAAAAAATCTTTTAGTATATTAACTAATTCTTTAGCAGTTGGTCTGTTATAAGTTTCAGCATCTAAACATTTATTCATTAAATCCAATAGTAATTGAGGAATTTTACATTTAATTTTAGGTCTTTGTCCTCTGCAAATATTTATTGCTAATATTTGATTATGTGGAATATCATGATATGGCGGATATCCAGTAAAAACTTCTGACATAATAATTCCAAAAGAATAAATATCTGATTTTTGAGTATATTCCTTTCCTTTTGTATATAGTACTTCTGGGGCAATATAGGGGAGTACACCAAAAAGTGCATTAGAGCTTGAGTCTTGTGACACTGGTTTACATAAGCCAAAATCAGTAATAAAAGAACTAAACATAGTTTGATTAACTATATTTCCAGAATGAAAGTCTTTATGTACTAATTTGGCTTCATGAATTGTATAAAGCCCATATGATATAAAATATAAGTTAACAATTTTAGAATTCCAATCTAATTCATTATATTTACTATCTAATAACTTTCTGAAACTTCCTTGCTTTGCATATTGCATAGCTATCATGTAATTATTATTTTCTGGGTTCTTAGTTATTCTATAAATTGCAATTGCTGAATTACCACCATGTTTATATTGATTTTCAATCTAAAATATTTATTAAAGTAAATAACTATTAAAATTTATATTAATAATTATATAAATGCTTACTTCTTTCAAAAATCCTTGTTTTAAATCTTTTGAATTATCAAGGCATTTTAAACCAACATCTGTTTTTGATCTTCTCATCCATTTATCTTTATCATTATCAAATCCATAAATATATCCATTAGTCCATACTGCCTTAAAAACTGTGCCAAAGCCACCTTTAGCAAGATACTTTATATTTATAAATTGATTAAAAGGTATCCATTCAATAATGTCTCTAAATTTTGCTGCATTAATTTGTATTTGTTGAATAAAGTTATTGATATTTTGATTTCCACTTGTCCAATTACAAAACTCATTTTTAAGTCTTGAATATTGTAAAAAATATACTTTTAATAACAATAATATCAAGAATCAAAATTTAAATCTAATATATATACCGTCTGTTATGAATTAAATATAACAAATTAGAGATTTGAATTCTGTAATTTTTAACTTGATTTGAAAAATATTTTTATAATATTAACTTTACAGGCTATTATATAGATTATTTTTTTTATGCAACAGATACAGATATTGAGATGTAGTTATTAGATTTTATCATATATAATTTTTAACTTGATTAGAAAAATATTTTATAATATTAACTTACAAGCTGTTATTTAGTTTATTTTTTTGTATACATTATGATATAGTTATTAGATTGTATGTGATTTTTAACTTGATTTAAAAATTTTTCTTATAATATTAGCTTACTCACTATTATGTAAAGTATTTTTTTGTACAACAAATACAGTTATTGAAATACAGTTATTAGATTTGAATTATTATATATTATTTTAACTTGATTTAAAAAATATTCTTATAATATTAACTTACTTGCTATTATATAATTTTTTTTGTATAACAAAAACAAATATTAAAAAAAGATATAGTTATTAGATTTGAAATATTGCATGTAATTTTTAGATAAATTTAAAAAATATTCTTATAACTTTAACTTACTGACTAATATTATAGTTTATTTTTTGTATAACAGATACAAATATTGAAATATAGTTATTGAAATTGAATTATCTTATATGATTTTTGAAAAATATTATTATAATATTAACTTACCAACTAATATTATGTAGATTATTTTTTATACAACAGATCAGATATTGAAATATTGTTATTAGATTTGAATTATTATATATGATTTTTAACTTGATTTAAAAAATAATCTTATAATATTAACTTACAGACTAATATATGTAGTTTTGTTTTTTGTACAATAAATACAGATATTGAAATATAGTTATTAGATTTGAATTATTTTATATTCTTTTGATATAAAAAATATTTTTATAATATTAACTTACTAACTAATATAAATTATTTTTTTGTACAACAGATACAAATATTGAGATATAGTTATTAGTTTTGATATGATTTTTATTTTAATTTGAAAAATATTTTATAATTTAACTTACTAGCTATTATATAGATTATTTTTTTTGTAAATAGGTACAGATATTAAAATATAGTATTAGATTTGAATTATTATAAATAAATTTAACTTGATTTAAAAAATATTCTTATAATATTAACTTACCGACTAGTATTATATAGTTTATTTTTTTGTATACCAAATACAGATATTAAAATGTATTTATTAGATTTGAATTGTTGTAAGAAATTTAGTAATACAAATCAATAAAAATCTTTTAAGTAATTAGTTGATATATCATTTTATTAAACTAATTAATTAATTGATTTTATTCAACTAATTGATTAATTGGCCAATTGGTTAATTAATTAATTAATCAATTAGTTGACTAATTGATTGACCAACTAATCACTTGGCCAACTAATTGATTAGTTAAATAAATAATAAATGAAACTTATTAAAATATACTAAAGTAGCAACTAAAACAGTCAGGTTGATATTCTTATATGATTAATTGATTAATTAACCAGTTAACTAATTAATTAATTAACCAATTAACTAGTCAATTAATCAATTAGTTGGCCAATCAATTAATTGATTAGTCAACAATTAATTATTCAATTTGTAAAATTCAAATTAATTAGTTGTTAACTTACAACTATTGATTAATTTGATTACTGTAGTGCAATAACCAAAATATCTAGGGTACAATACAATTTACTTATAAAAAAAAACTTACAAAAAACCCAGACATATTATATAATAGCAGATTAGTATTACAAAAAAATTTTAAGCATATATATATTCTGCACTTATAATGAGCAGTTTAAAATAATATTTAATTAATAAAGGTCTAGTGTTTTGTATTAGGTACTTTGCAATAAAAAATATTGAAAATGTGAATACTTTGGTTTGTGCACTATAGTAGTTGTCAACTTTACAACTAATTAATTCATTTGATTTTCAATTTGTATCACTAAAGTGATTTTTAACTTGATTTAAAAAATATTTTTATAATATTAACTTACTCACTTTATGTAGATTATTTTTTTGTACAACAGATATAGATATTAAGATATAGATATTAGATTTAAATTATTATAAATAATCTTTAAAAATATTCTAATAATGTTAACTTACTCGCTATTATATAGATTATATAAATTATTTTTGGTACAACAAATAAAGATATTAAGATGTAGATATTAGAGTTGAATTATTATATATAATTTTTTAACTTAATTTAAAAAATATTCTTATAATATTAACTTACAGACTAATGTTATATAGTTCATTTTTTTGTATAACAGATACAAATATTGAGATATAATTATTAGATTTAATTATTATATATAATTTTTGACTCAATTTGAAAGATATTCTTAAAATATTAACTTACTAGCTATTATGTAGTTGTGCAACAAATAGATATTAAAATGTAGTTATTAGATTTAAATTATTATATATGATTTTTAATTTGATTTAAAAAATATTTTTATAATATTAACTTACTTGCTATTATGTTTTTATTTTTTTTTTTGTACATTAGATACAAATATTAAAATATAGTTATTAGATTTGAATTATTGTATATGATTTTTAACTTAATTTGAAAAATATTCTTACAATATTAACTTACCCACTATTATATAGTGTATTTTGTTGTACAATAAATACAAGTAATAGTTATTAGATTTGAATTATTATATTTAGTATTAACAGTTTTTGTTAGCTAGACCAAATTTTTTGGCTATTTTAGCTATTGGCCACCAAGACCAATACTCAAGCTTTGACCATATACTTCTGATTTATGCAATATTAGCCAATTATATTATAAGCTTTGCTTATACAAATATTTGACAATTTAGTCAAATAATTTTTAACTTTTTGACTATTAGTTTCAGACATTGACTATTGCAAATAGCCAGCCAAATACAATACAAATTATATATAATTTTTGAAAATATTTATATAATATTAACTTACAGACTAGTTTATATAGTTTTTTTAGTACAACAAATACAAATATTAAGATGTAGTTATTAGACTTGAATTATTATATATGACTTTAAAAAATATTGTTATAATTTAACTTACAGACTAGTGTTATATAGTTTGTACAACAAATATAGATGTTGAAATGTAGTTATTAAGTTTGAATTATTGTATATATTTTGTAAAAAAATATTCTTATAATGTTAACTTACTAGCTATTATATAGTTTATTTTTTTTGGCCATCAGATATAGAAATAAAATATAGTTACTAGATTTGAATTATTATATTTGATTTTTGAAAAGTATTTTTACTAACTTACTAGCTATTATATTGTTTATTTTTTTGTATATGAAATATAGTTATTAGATTTGATTTTCATATATAATTTTTAACTTGATTTGAAAAATATTTTTATAATATTAACTTACTCACTATTATATAAAGTTTTTTTGTACAATAGATACAGATAGTTATTAAATTTGAATTATTGCACATGATTTTTAACTTGATTTGAAAATATTTTTATAATATTAACTTACCGACTAGTATTATATAGTTATTTTTTGTACAACAAATATGGTTATTTAAATATAATAATTAGATTTGAATTATCATATGTAATTTTTAGCTTGATTTGAAAATATTTTTATTATATTAACTTACTCGCTTTATATAGTTTATTTTTTTGTACAATTAAGAGGTAGTTATTAGATTTAAATTATTGTATATAGTTTTGAAAAATATTATTATAATATTAACTTACTCGCTATTGTATAGTTGATTTTTTTTATAGAACAGATAAAGATATTGAAATCTATTGTATATGATTTTTAACTTAATTTGAAAATATTCTTATAATATTAACTTACTAGCTGTTATGTTGTTTATTTTTTGTACAACAAATACAAATATTGAGATATAGTTATTAAATTCGAATTATTATATGTGATTTTTAACTTGATTTGAAAAATATTATTAGTCTTGAGCAAAATATAAAACACTCTATTTTTATATAAAGTGTAATTAGCAAATATTTGTCTATTTGTCCACTTACATAATAACAAACCAATTATATTTACAGACTGTCAAAAACATATTTCATAACTTATACAGGGGATTTCCAAAATTTTGGATCAAATACATTGAAGTACATTAGAATTATGTTTGGCTAAATCAGAATTGATTAATTTTGCTTTAAGATAGTCTTTTTTATTGTTATACAAGCCAAAATTAGCAATCATTTTAATTGGTTAAAAATTTGTAAGCAAACCCTGTTTTAACCAATTAGATTGTACTAATTGCTAATATTAATTTGCATAACAATAAAAAAAAACCCTACCTTTAATATTATAAAAATTTTATTAATAAAATCATATCTATTTATTAAGTAAAAAATGCCTAGCTAAAATATTTTTTATAAAACCTAAAAACAACTAGAACTTAACACTGATCTAGATCTAATGCATCTGATCTAAAAATTTTGGAAATAGTCCTGTAAAATTTTATTTTATAATAATAATAACTCAATTAAATAAAATTGATATATATTATACTACAAACTTATACCAGTTTTTTGGTTTCTAGTTATAATATTAACTTACAGGCTAGTGTTATATAGATTTTTTTTTTTATAACAATACAGATATTAAAATATAGTTATTAGGTTTAAATTATTATATATAATTTTAACTTGATTTGAAAAATATTCTTATAATTAACTTACCGACTAGTATTATGTAGATTATATTTTTGTACAACAGATACAGGTATTAAAACATAATTATTAGATTTGAATTATTGTATATAATTTTTAACTTGATTTAAAAAATATTTTTATAATATTAACTTACAGACTAATGTTATATAGATTATTTTTGTACAATATACAGATATTTGAAATATAATTATTAGATTTGAATTATATATGATTTTTAACTTGATTTGAAAAAAATATTCTTATAATGTTAACTTACTCACTATTATATAATTTATTTTTTTGTATAACAGATACAGATATTGAAATATAATTAGTAAATTTAATTATTATATATGATTTTAAATTGATTTAAAAAAATATTCTTAAAATGTTAACTTACTCACTGTTATATAGTTTAATTTTTTGTACAACAAATACAAATTTTGAAATATAGTTATTAGATTTAAAGTTAATTTAAAAAATCATTTATAATATTACTTACAGACTAATATTATGCAAGTTATTTTTTGTACAACAAATACAGATAGTTATTAGATTTAAATTATTATATATGGTTTTTAATTTGATTTAAAAAATTCTTATAATATTAACTTACCGACTAATGTTATATAATTTATTTTTTTTGTATAACAGATACAGATATTGAGATATAGTTATTAGATTTGAATTATTGTATACAATTTTTAGCTTGATTTGAAAATATTCTTATAATATTAACTTACTAGCTATTATATAAATTATTATTTGTACAACAGATACAAAAATAGTTATTAAATTTGAATTATTATATGATTTTTAACTTGATTTGAAAATATTTTATAATATTAACTTACTCGCTATTATATATATAGTTTATTTATTTGTATAACAGATACAAATATTGAAATATAGTTATTAGATTTGAATTATTGTATATGATTTTTAACTTGATTTGAAAAATATTTTACAATATTAACTTACCCACTATTATATAGTGTATTTTTTGTAGAACAGATACAGATATTGAGATATAATCATTAGATTTGAATTATTATATATGATTTTTAACTTGATATTCTTATAATATTAACTTACAGGCTAGTTTTATATATTGTTTTTTGTACAACATATATAGATATTAAAATTGTTATTAATTTGAATTATTATATATAATTTTTAACTTGATTTGAAAATATTAGCTTACTAGCTATCATGCAGTTTTTTTTTGCACAAAGATACAAATATTGAGATTTAGTATTAGATTTGAATTGTTGTATACAATTTTTAACTTGATTAAAAAATTATTTTTATAATGTTAACCTACCAACTAGTGTTAAGTGTATAACAAATACAGATTTTAAAATATAGTTATCAGATTTGAATTATTATATGTAATTTTTAACTTGATTTTAAAAATATTTTTTCAATATTAACTTACTGACTAGTATTAGGTATTATATAGTTTATTTTTTTTGAACAAAAATGCAAATATTGAGATTTAGTTATTAGATTTGAATTATTGTATATGATTTTTAAAAAATTATTTTTATAATACTTACTTGCTGTTATGTAAATTATATTTTTTACAATAGATACAGATATTAAGATGTAGTTATTAGATTTGAATTATTAAATGTGATTTTTAACTTGATATAAAAAATATTCTTAAAATAATAACTTACTAACTACTGTTATATAGTTTATTTTTTTGTACAACAGATACAGATATTGAGATATAGTTATTAGATTTGAATTATCTATATAATTTTTAACTTTGAAAAATATTCTTAAAATATTAACTTACCAACTAGTATTATGTAGTTGTTTTTTGTAATAGA
Organism: Gigaspora rosea; assembly: GCA_003550325.1. NCBI lineage: Eukaryota > Fungi > Glomeromycota > Glomeromycetes > Diversisporales > Gigasporaceae > Gigaspora > Gigaspora rosea. Next base: position 93,217 of record QKWP01001580.1, read on the forward strand.
TACATATAGTTACTAGGTTTAAATTATTATACCTGATTTTTAACTTGATTTGAACAATATTCTTATAATAATAACTTACTAACTACTGTTATGTAGTTTATTTTTTTGTACAACAGATACAGATATTGAGATGTAGTAATTAGATTTGAATTATCTATATAATTTTTAACTTGATTTGAAAAAATATTCTTAAAATATTAACTTACCAACTAGTATTATGTAGATGTTTTTTGTATAATAGATACAGATATTAAGATATAGTTATTAGGTTTGAATTATTATACCTTTTTTTTTTAACTTGATTTGAAAACTATTCTTATATATTAACTTACGAGCTATTATGTAGTTTATTTTTTTGTATAACAGATACAGATAAGAGATGCAGTTAATTAGATTTGAATTATTATACAAGATATTTAAATTAATTTGAAAATATTTTTATAATATTAACTTACTTGCTTTATGTAGTTTATTTTTTTTGTACAATAGATACAGATATTAATATTTAGTTATTAAATTTGAATTATTGTACATGATTATTAATTTGATTTGAAAAATTCTTATAATATTAACTTACCGACTAGTTTTATATAGATTATTTTTTTGTACAACAGGTACAGATATTGAAATGTAGTTACTACATTTTAATTATCATATATAATTTTTGAAAAATATTTTTATAATGTTCATTACCGACTAGTGTTATATAGTTATTTTTTGTGTAATAAATACAGGTATTGAGATATGATTTGGTTAAAAAATGAAATCCTTAATTTTAAAATACTAATTTTTATTATACTTACGATATTTCAACTAACACACAAGCCTCCTTTGTCCATGCATCATATGGATTAATTTTCAATAATTTTTTCAAATCAGCAATCGAGTCTTCATATCTTTTCATCATATAATAAATTTCTCCTCGATATCTTAATGCTATGATATTATTTTGTTCAATGTCAAGTAGTTTAGTTAAATCTTTAAGTGCTTCCTCATATTTGCCAATAATAAAATAGATTTTTCCTCTATAGCTTAAGTCAATTATGTTATTTGGATTTTTTTCCAATGAATTGGTAATTTATTTATTAAATCAAGAAGAGTTTCTTCATATTCGCCTTTAATAAAATAATTCTTTCCTTTATATTCAACTGCCAAACAGCAAGTCTTAGTTTTTATAAAATGCTTGGTGAAAGTATTGTTTAATTGGTGATTAATATCTTTATTAGTCATTACTATTAATAATAAAAAAAATGAAGTAAATACTAAATATCATTATTGTTATTATTATGAATCATTTAAATAAATTACCAGAATATTCAAAGTTTCTATCACCAAAATTCACTTCTATGAATTCACCTTGTGATCTAAATCCGGCACAAGGATATAAACTACCTTCTTTTAAATCGTCAGGCAGATCACATGCAATTCCTTGAAATATGTCATAAATATTAAATTCTTACCTAAGCTTTGGAAATGTTAAAATTTAATTACTAAAAAAATAACTACCTAAGTTTATTCCATTTTTAGTATAAAATACTATCCTGTTTTTGAAGTTTAAATAGCATCCAATAGTATCACCAATAGTATATGGCGGCCCATATGGCTCACCACTTCCAGAACAAAATAAATATCCATCATCACTGTGGTAACCCCAAGAGTTATTTTCTTGCCCTAAATATATTATAACAAAGCAAAGGTATTAACCTATGACTATGATAAACTAATAATATCATAATAATAATAATAATAAATTTTGTTATTACCAGGCAGTGCCATAATATCTATATTTTTTTTATCTTGATCGGATGACTTTGTGCAAAATCCGATTCCAATCATTCTTTTAAGAAATTGAAATATAAATTAAAATAAATTAGGAATAATGATTCCAATACAATTAACTTTTTCTATGTGCATCTTGATCAGACCACTATTATAAAAGTGTAATAAATTATTGTGCTCATAGAAATAAAACATTTATATCTAAATATAAAACATAGCTGCACTTAGAGTTGACTATATACTATAAATTTATTATCAATATTACCCGTTTTTTCCATTATCGATAATTTTAACTTCAAAATAAAAAAATTTGCACTGTGAAGGAATCGGATTATTCGTTCGAATTATAGCCGCAACTTTATAATCATCTGGTCCTTTTATTTCAAAAAATTATTAAGATATGTAGCTTTTAATGCATTCAAGATATCCAAACTCATTAAAATGTTTGAGTGAATCTTGTTAAAATATAAATTTATTCCGTAAACCTTAAACTTTGCGAAATCAATGACATCTTACCTATATATTTGACTTTAAGTCCATCTATGCTCAAAAATGATGATTCAAGGTCCCATGCGGTCGGTAAAAGAACGTCTTTATATAATTCTAATTCATTCATCAGATTAAATGCCTTATTTTTGCTACAGACAAAACCAATTTATGGAAATTTTTTTCTAGATTATGAAAAGAGATCTGTTTATGATAATGTGCTTAGTACGTACAAGTGTAATATATCTAAATTTGTTGTTGGTGCGATCATAAAAATTCCGCCGACACGTGATGATATGCGCAGAACGTCATTGCATTTTCGATTAAAAAGTTAACCTTCGATCAGACGACGTTAACAAGAGGCAAAATTTTGCAAGGAAATTTTTTTGTTAAGGCACAGGTTATGGACGATTTTTGAAAAAGCCGGCTGTTTTGTTTCATAACACCTGTGATTGGTTTAAAATCACGTTTCGGCGGAATTTTTATGCGATTGCTATGTATAGTGATTGAAACTAAACTCGGAATTCTCGGAATAAATTTCGAGCAAAATTATTCAAAAACTTTCTACAGATTATCTTAAGCTTCTCAATGATGAAAATTTCAATGTAATCATTAATGTTGGAGAATCACCGAACTGTAGGATATTCAAGCACATTCCATATTTTAAGATAGAGGACTTTGTATTTTAGCAAAGCCTAACGAAGACAATTATTAACTTTTTCATCTATCTATTTATTTTAATAATTATTTCAAGTAGAGAATTTTCTTAAAATGTAATTTTTTTTCTTTATCTACTAGCATTTTTAAATATAAATAAATTAGTTTTATTATTTTACTATATGATTAATATCTTTGTAGTCATAGGTTGCATGTATAGATGGCGGTGAAATTATAGTGATAATTTCTACATAATACAGTAAAATCTACCTAATAATTTCACCAAATTTTTTAAATTAAGATGCCAAATTAAATTTCAACAGTTGAAATTAAAAATTAAAATTAAATCAATAGATGAAATTAAAAATTGATAGTTAAAATTAGTCGTTGAAACAATTAATAGTAAATATTTATAGAAATACAGTAGGAAAACCAAATTAGTAGCGTAAATAACTTTAGATTCTTATACGTATATTTAGCAATCAGACTTATCAAACTTATAAGATGACCATACTTATGAGTATGAAGATGATTATACTTATGAGCATGAAGATGATTATACTTATAAGTATAATGGTACTTCAGTGATTGTACGTTCTCATCCCATTTGGGCATATTTTATTAGGTCTGTAGCACTATAAATTCTTCTTCATTTTGCTGATTTTATTTTGTTCTTTGCATATGATACCAAGGAAATTAATGTGACTTCTTTTGTGACACCCACAAAAATGTCTTAGCACAAATTTCGTGGTTTAAAACTAAAAGTTTTACAAATGTTTCATTAATGCCAGATATAATATTAAAGGGGATAGCGATAGGATTTGTGTGACGCTAATATGTATCAGATATCGATTGTAGCTAAACTCGCAATTCTCGGAATAAATTTTAGCTCAAATGTCGCAAAATTATTCTCAATGATGAAAATTGCAATGTAATCATTACTGTTAGAGAATCACCGAACTGTAGAATATTTTAAGATATAAGTTTTGTATTTTCGTAATGAATTAGCAAAACCTAACAAAGACAATAATGTTAAAGCCGATTATTGCGCTTTGCAAAAATGTGTGATCATGATGTCATGTAAAATCACGAAAAATCAGCCGATTCTAGAGGATTTTTCGATTCTTGAAGAATTTTAAAGATTTCGGATAAAATATAGACGTTATTGATGAAAATTATGATCAATAGGGAATTAAAATCTCAGAAATTTTCCGCCATAATCGCCGTGAAAATCACAGTGTCACTTTTTTTTGCAAAGCGCTATAATTTAAATCACATTTATATTCATCAATTTGAAATCATTATTAAGTAAGCCATATAACATTTCTTTGCAAAGTTATTTATAAGTTGGAAACTACCGGTAATTTTTGATTAATATTGTTTAATAAAGATATATTTATGGTGAATTGATTTTAATAGAAATCAAGAAGCATCACTTATTTTTGAATTTATTCTTATTGCTTCAGGATTTTGAGACAAAAGCTAATTGGTTTCGTTGACATTTTAAAGTAGTTCAAAAATGAAAAGCTTCAAGAATTACAATGATGGTGCAATGACTTTCTGGTAAAGTATCCAGATAAGAATTTTGACTTTGAAGATTTCCCATTATTTCAAGGAAATGCTTTATTTTCATTCATTAAACGAGAATCTGTGAATGGAAGTAAAAGTTTGGAACTATATCATAAAATGAGAATCGCACAAAATCCAGACTTACCATCAGACTGAAAATTAGACATAAAAGAATTTTCTGGTTTTAAAAACTATATTACAAGATTGGATACCTCATATTCGTTGTTTTCAAATATTTGGTGAATAGGAAAGTTGAAGCATATTCAGTAACAAATAATCCGTATGAGTTTAAATTACTTCTTCGTGGAACTAGAAATCCTCAATCATTTTAGAATTTATACAGTATGACAAGTAAGCAAACAATATTGTAGTCATGAAGGTTAAAGATAGTGATGAAAACATTCATAGTTGCTATACAATGATGATCTATTATTAGTAATCCTGAAAAATGGACTAAATCAATTCGTAGTTATATAAGTTGCATTGATGACTTTATTTTTTTCATTGAAAGATTATAAGATTTTTTTCCTCTATTTTAAGTCTTATAAACACCAATTTTTTGTAGTTCTACAAGAGTCCGGATTTGTTATAGAGATATTTCCATGAAAAATAAGTTTAACCAAGATAAATCAATTAAAATTCATATGAAGAAACAATTAGAAATATGCGCACAAATCTTCAGCGTAAGAATATAAAGTATTTCGAATTCTGAAAAGATGTCATAATCAAAAGTTTATTTAACATTATGACGCATTTGCGGAATTAAGGAAATTAATCTGATACAGTGGGAAGATGGATTAAACATTATGTTACTATATATCTTGGAGTGCAAAAAATTCGAATGCTTGGATTTGGGAAATTAAATTGACTTATTATCGGTAGTCAAACTTTTCGATATTTGAAGGTCAGTATCCGAAATTACATGTGTGCCAACGAAAATAAACCAGTTCATTTTTTCTGGACAATGCTAGGGTTGTTATAGACCAGTTGAAATAGCCTTGTCAAAAAGCCATAGTACTCATGGATAATGAATTAAAATATACTATATAGTATAAAATAAATTTGTAAGATCACACCAAACGATTTTTCACTAGAATTGATATGTATAATATAATATAGAATACAATTCAAGCGCCTATTATACAATAAAATTTTGGGGAACTTACACATTGGGACCTAAATTTGAAAATAATTATGAATGAAGGCCCAACATAAAAATATTTATTTATAAAGGCCTAATCTTTGAAAATATTACAAATACGGGCTCAAATAATTTTGCGAATCAGTGCCCATAGTGCTCATAGGAAGACTTTCGTATGATTGGCAGTTTAAATCAAAATAATTTTACAATATTTATACAGTTTTAAAATACTTTTCAAAAAAAAGAAACTATTACGAATAAACAAAAAAGAAGTATGTAGAAAGTTTTATTAGGGTTGTAGGACTCCACTATTAAAATAATCAAAATCTCTTTTTGTTTTAAAGAAGTTAGCATGGTGATAAACTAATTCTATCTATACCGGTACTTCTTTTTTGTTTATTCGTAGTATTTTTCTTTTTTTAAAAAAAGTACTTTAAACCGTATAAATAATGCAAAATTATTTTGATTTAAATTGCCAATCATACGATCTCAAGCCAATAATGATTTAACATACGTACAGTAAGTAACTCAAATTTTACTTTCAGCGCATATCGATATGAAATGTCATCGTTACTACATATTTGACAATGTAAATTAGCAATCACATATTCAATATATGAGCATAAAATACACTTATCTATTAGTAAATTTCTTTCATCTCAATTTTCTAACAATTTTCTTATAAAATTAACTTCATCTTCGATTGTAAATATTACCGTTATGTCAAACACATTACAAATTGGGATGGCATTTACTTGGAGAAACGGCACCAGAAGACCAAAATAAATACAAAAAATGGGCCATAATATACGAACTTGTAATCGAAGACGTAGACAGAAAGAAAATTAATTTACAATGCTTAATGAAAAATTGCATTCATAGAAATGCTACCTTTATATCATACATCTAAAAATTACATTAAAATGTTTTGCTAATTCAATGTAATGATTTTTTTTAATTATTATTCTTTACATATTAAAAAAAAAAAAAAATTAAATAAATAAATAACACAAATGTTTATTAAGAACAAAACTTGATAGCCGTATATTATTTTTTTTAACCACATTTCATGTTATGGAGTGAGTGATCGTGCACAACGATCCCGTGATTACATTAAGGCCCGTAATTGTAATATTTTCAAAAACTAGGCCTTTATAAATGTATATTTTAAGCTGGGCCCTCATTCATAATTATTTTCAAATTTGGGTCCCGATGTATAAATTCCCTAATATTTATGATATAATGTATTTAATTGTATATCTGATATCTATTTTCCGGGCAATGCTAGAGTCATTTATTAGAGTTTCTGTTCCTGGTTTTGCATGGTTTTTAGTCACAATCATACAATCGGTCATAAATAACCAATCTGATGACTATTAATGATTATAAATAATAAATGATCAAAGCACTATAATCGATCAATGATCTATCGCTAAATATTTGTTCGATTACTATCTCTAGTTATTGCTCATAAAAATTTTTACATATAGAAAAAAAACCTCCGGGCGGCCGGGTTCAAAAATTTTTTATTTTTTTTTTGACTAACACAACCCCACCCGCTATTTTTTCTATTTTTGTCGAAAAATATTTCGAGTCACTTAGGTGAACCCCAACCCACCCCAACCCACCGGTACTAGTCGTGGCACGGTTCCCGGCTTCGAGAGGGGCTGTCTTTGATATTAATACTTTTTTAAGTATTTTATCAAAAAGGTTTAACCCAGTTTTGTTGTAAGAGCTTGAGAAAGTTCACCCCCGTATTTTATACTCAAAAAAAAAATCGACGAAATTATGGGACTACAGTAGAAAAAAAAAAGGTGAACCCGTGTTTATTGCCTTTTTTCATCAGCGTGATTTTTGAACACGCGATTGACGTAATCGACACGTTTTTATTGGTTAATCATACAGATTTTTTTTTTATAGTCAGCGGGTCAGCGGGGACCGGGATCGATGTTGCACAAATATTTATACAACGTAGTACTGTAAACCCATTTTACTTATTTGCGCGGGTAACACAAACCAAAAAAAGGAAATCCGATTTTGTAAATAAATTAAGTGCGTGAGATAAAAATTTAGGTTTAGGGTTAACGTTAGAGGCTATAAGGTTAGAGTGATGCTTCATATAAGTAAAATTTCATTCCCGTCATTTTTAATTAGTGCTCCAAGATCGATTTAAACATTAGTTTTTACGTATTTTCGCTTTTTTCTTCTTTTACGCGTGTTCGAATTCTTCGTCGGGCTGATCCGGAATAGTCAAAATTTGCACTCTCCGATTGGCTATTTCCTCTCCAGGAGCTTGTATTACCCGCACAAATAAGTGGATGCCTGTAAACCCAGGTATAAGCAAACTTAAAAAAAAACAATTCAATCGATACAACACTTAAAGAACTTCCTAGCAAGCGTCTCTTTGTTGAATCACGGTAAATTACGCCGAATCACGCAATAAAAGGACGACATACTAAGAGTTGAAGTATTGTCTACCGTATAACATAAGGTAATAAAAATATATTGTATTGCTTAATTTATAAACTTTAACGTCGTTTTTTAGTTTTTTTTTCATCTTTTTTCTTTTATTATCTAAATAATTAACTTGTTTATTTCATTTATAAATTTATGTCGACTGTTTTCGAAAATTATATGTATTCTTTATATAAGATGTTTGATTCATTTTAGGCCACACAAAGCAAATTTTTCGTTTTGCATTACATGGTATCTCAAAACTCCGGTCGATCGGTCAGATTTTTTTTAATTTATATCTAATATGCTCATAAGTTTTCATGTAACCAGAGTCTTTAACTTCTAAGGTTTTGCATTTTCTTGTTTAGATATTATAGCTACTTTTGAATCTTAATGCTTTTATAAATATGCTATTATCGTTATTGAATAATAATACTAGAATTAAATAGCTTTACAAACTTGCACAAAGCAAGTTTTTTTGCAGTTATGTAAATTGCAGGATTTTGCTAAAATGAGAATAGATGACTTGAGCACGTACGTACGAATATTTTAATTATCATGAAAATAAAATACTTGTTAATAATTATAAAAAAACCTGCCAATATGGGTGATCCTATAGGAACTTATAATGTCGGTTTTTGTTATTATAATGGAATTGGTATTGAAGAAGATGAAAATAAAGTATTTACCTATTTTTAAAAATCTTCTGATATTGGTAATGCTGATGGAACATATATAGTTGATTATTGCTATTAAGATGGATTGGGTGTAGAAAAAAATGAACATAAAGCATTTATTTATTTTCAGAAATCTGCTAATATGGGTGATGCTAGTGGAATGTCTCAAGTTGGATATTGTTATCGAAATGGAATCGGCGTAATAAAAGATTTGCAAAATACCAAGAATGGTATCAAAAGTATAAAATAGATGTTTATATTTTTTTAAGTTATATTGTTAATAAGCATTTATCTAATAAATTTTCATGTTTAAATAATTGATTAGAGGGATAAATAGCATCAGGTAATTTTCATTATTATTGATTAATTATAATAGTTTAAAGATAAAATTAACTAAAATTTTTATATTTATTTATTAGTCACAAACGAATGGGTCTCGAAAGCTCTGATATGATGATGATTTGAAAACAAGTTGATTAAAAATACATACCAGTTGTCATGGATCCTTTACAATGAATTTAAAGATATAGAAAAGATAGGAGAAGGTGGATTTGCAACTGTGTGCCATGCTATGTAGCTTGATAAAATACAAAATTTTGATACACCTGTGGCGCTCAAATTACTTAGCGGATCAAATGGCTATAATGGTGAATTCATGAATGAAGTAACTTTATTAAAATCTTTATTAATCATTAATGATCTGTATTTATTGATTAAATATATATATTTGTAATAATAAGTTGAAGGCATATTGTGATATTGGTCTTAAAAATCTAGTTTTTTTTAAAATGATTTGGACTATCAAAGATAATACTTCCCAAAAAATACATTCTCGTTATGAAGTATGCAAAAAGAGGTTCTTTACATAAAATCTTCATTTCGTAGCGCAAATGAATTGGGAAAAAAATTAAATCGTTTATATTGTATTGTTTCAGATCTCAAAGTTATTTATTCTTATGGCCAAATATGAAATTAAAATTTAAACCTGATGTTGCTCCTGAAGTTTTAAATACAAATTTGTATACTGAAGCATTAGATATTTACTCATTTGGAATAATCATGACTGAAATTTTTACAGGATATCCGCCATATTATAACATTTTATATAATGAAATTCTTGCAATTCAAATTTGCTTAGGACATAGGCCTAAAATCAAATATAAAATTCCACAATTACTTCAGGATTTAATGAATAAATGCCTAGATGCCAAATCTCAGAATCGACCAACTACTAATGAATTAGTAAATATAATAGAAAAAATGAACAAAATTTAAAGATGAACAAACTGAATTATATAAACAAGATGAAAACAATTCGTCGACTAATTATCAAATACATGAACAATCAGTTTGTACAAATCGATTTTTGGACTTTCAAAAGCTTTCTGAACCAAAAATGTAGATAATGATATAATATTTTCAAATAATAATTTAAATTGTATATTAACTGTTAATTTCTTTTAACTTTGCTGATTTTGAACTTTTTTTTTTTTTTTAGTAAGCAGACCGATTGACTTAATAGTGAGTACTATATTGACTTTAATTATGATTAAACGATTAAAAAATTATTGTTTCCTTATTCTATATTTGTATTTAGACTATTGAATAAATTTTTAAAGATGCAATTATTTATATACTGTATTAGAAAAAACACTGTAAAAATTATCATTTAAATATGGATGACATCCACCAATCTTGAGTAACTAGATGATTAATAGCAACTTTTGCGGTATTTACGTGATGAACAGCTATATGAGATTTTCAAATTCTGAAAAGATATAATAGTCAAAAGTTTAACATTACGGCGCATTTGTGGAATTAAGGAAATTAAACTGATATAGTGGAAAGATGGATTATACATTATGTTACTATAGATCTGGGGTGCAAAAGAATTCGAATACTTGGATTTGAGGAAATTAAATTGACTTACTATCGGTAGACAAACTTTTCAAAATTTGGGTTAGTTTCTTAAATATGAATTTATTACTATATAAAGTAAAATAAAAAATCATCAATTTTTTTTAATCAAATGACGTTATTTTATTTATTTAGAAGTTTATCGATGACGTTTTTTAATTAAAAGTTTTTTGATAGCTAAAATTAATATTTATGTGTATTAGAGCTTGGACCCGTCAACCGCATATCCGGACATGCACACGGATAACCGTGCATTCGGATGCTATAAATGTCTCACCGGATAACAACCCTTATCCGCCAGTTTCCAAAAGGATAACCTAAAGATACTCGTGGGTAGATACGTACTATTGATTTCACCACAACGGCGGGAATAAAGGGTAAATCCTTGGTCATCTGGAGGCCCTTCGGGTCTCCAGCAGGCCGAAGATCTACCGGGTTATTTTCCGTAGCGGCGAAATAAGGTATTATTTCTTCGTTTTTATATGATGTCATGACTGGAATCACTACTTTGATCAATAAAAAAATCGAGTTTCTAGCAATGCTTGTTATTTCTCCGGAAGTCCGGGAAATAACAAGCAAATAACAAGCATTGCTAGATACTAGATTTTTTACTGATTAAAGTAGTGATTATAAGTGTAAACCTGTCATGCGATCATATAGAAACATGGAATAAATTATTTTTTCTGATCTGATGCCGTGACTAATTCTCGTATACTATCCAACCAATTTACAAAAAATTTAGTGTCAATAATAACTTATGAAACGATTTCAATCAATACAATAATACTTACACACATTGATTAATTAATCCTTTATGCAATCCGTATCCTTATTTCACTGCCCATTTTTGAATCGTTGTGTATCAGATACCATGTTTTGTGCAACCTTTATTCAACGGTTTATTTATTTTAATCGAGATGTGCTAATGCTAAAGCCTTGTAGTGATTATTAACAGATGAATAAATTAAAATCAGCGGCAAATGTATATAATACTACAGGGCTTTAGCGCATCTTTGTTATAGTATTTTCATCAAATAAATCTCACGCTGATAAGCATAAATAGGGTATAGTTAAATTAGTAAGTATCGAAAAATTTATAATTAAATAGCATAATTAATAATATTCGTTATATTGTATTTTTATATACCTATTTTGTCATCACGATACCCGAAGTTATCCGGTTTATCCGGATATCCGTGGACTATCTGGTTATCCGTAAGGGTTATCCGGTTTTTTTAGGATTTATCTGGTTATCTGCAAATTAAATGTTAGCAGTTATCCGGATTCAGTTTTTGTAAAAAGGATACCTCTAAACAGATAAACAGATATCCGGGTCCAAGCTCTAATGTGTATAACCGGGTTTGAAACCCAGTTTTTTTATGTGTTTCGGAACAGTGTTCGATCGGATTTTAAAGCACGAACTAAACAGAGCGCCCTTATATTTAATACTGTAGTTAAAACTAGAATTTGAGAATTTTTAATAATGAAAGAATATATATGAAAATATATGGACTTAATAATTATAATTATCCGGTAGTTACTATTGATCATGTTATCCATATTAATACTATCACAGTATATCAATCAATGTTTATTCCATGGTTTGGAATTTTAATATTTAATTTTTTGTATATGTCGTGCGTCAGATCGATTCTTGTGTCAGATTAGACCCGGCCTAAATTAGATTAGGGCTAGGGTAAAATTACGGTAAAGTTAGAGGTTAGTTTAGGCCAGTTGTTGCCGATCATTTAATGCTGGTCAACTGATAGTCATCTGACGTGCGTCATATCGGCCGATTTGGTTTGACCCCAAAATTAGCCAATCATGATTGAGAATTATTTGCCGTTAAAATTTATTACAAGGAGAGTTTTTACAAAAAACGGTCTTTTAAATTCACTTTGAAGTCATAATTAAGTGTAGAATATTGCAATATCTACATGTTTTATTATTAGCTAAAAGTAGGTTAAAAAGGCTGTTTTCCTGTAAAATTACTTCCGGATTCGCCCTTACCCATTATACAACCGATCGTTCAATTGACAAACTGATCGTTCACTACCCGAAAATACCCGAGCACTTCAACAAAGTACCCTAGCCATCCAGAAAAAAAAGTGGCAGACACGTGATGTCGATCATTTCCGACCTGATCGGACCTCCCCAATTTATGTAAATTTTTAAAAATTTAAACGAAGATATATCGACAACCACCTGATGAAATTCAATAAAATTCTATATTTTTATTCTATGAATTCATAGAATTAAAATAAAAAAATCTTTGTCGAATTTCATCGAGTGGTTCTCGAGATATTCTCAATCAAAGTTCATCAAGAATCAAAATGTCTACCAAATTGAAGTTGCGCCAAATTTTTTGGAAACTTTGATCGAAGATATCTCGAGAACCCCTCGATGAAATTCGATGAAGATTTTTTTATTTGAATTCTATGAATCCATAGAATAAAAACAAAAAAATCTTCATCGAATTTCATCGAGGGGTTCTCGAGATATCTTCGATCAAAGTTCTATCAAGAATCAAAACGTCTATCAAATTGAAGCTGCGCCGAATTTTTTTAGAAACTTTGATCGAAGATATCTCGAGAACCCCTCGATGAAATTCGATCAAGATTTTTTTATTTTAATTCTATGAATTCATAGAATAAAAACAAAAGAATCTTCATTGAATTTCATCGAGGGGTTCTCGAGATATCTTCGATCAAAGTTCTATCAAGAATCAAAACGTCTATCAAATTGAAGCTGCTCCTAATTTTTCGGAAACTTTGATCGAAGATATCTTGAGAACCACTTGATAAAATTCGATGAAGCTTTTTTTGTTTTTATTCTATAAATTCATAGAATTAATAAAAAAAAAACTTCATCGAATTTCATCGAGTGGTTCTCAATAAACTTTATCAGATAAGTTTCTGATTAAATTCAGTAAAATATTTGATTTAATCCTACGAACTTTGTTTTTTTTTTTGAAAAAAAAAACTCGAATTTTTACCCGAATTGCTGCGCATTTACACTAGTATTTTTATGCACGATTAATAGAATAAATTAAGAGTCCACGCATCTAAAGATAATTTTTAATTTTATTTTTTTTTTTTTTTTACCGAATCTAGCACTTATTATGTACGATAATATTTATTGTGATTATAATAATAGATATTAAAATATTTTACTTACGAACGAATTTAATACGTACGTACGTACGTACTTATTTTATGCACAAATAATTAATTCTTTATCTCTAATTAGTCTAATGCTAACAGAATTTTGCCGAATTTAGCATTTTTATTTTATGCCAACTAATTAAATCATATTTATCGCTAATTTAATATTGAATAAAAATATTTATTAATTTAAATTTCACCGCATTAGCATTTAGATATATTAATCGAATTTATTAATTATTTTATGCACCACTAATTAAATAAATATTTATCGCTAATTAATATTAATAGAATTTTATCGAATTTAGTTAGCTTTTTATTTCATGCACAACTAATGAAATCAAAGATTTATCGCATTACGTACGTACGTAGCATTTAAATATATGCCCAAAATTGTAGATTTTTTTATTACTTTATCGCAGCGTATTCATTCTTACATTATTTCTATATTTAAATTACTAGCCTTACTTTATTTGACTTGCATATGTATTTTGTCAAATTACAAAAACTCGAAGTTGTTATTATTGACTGTAATATCTAGTTATTTTGAATTATAAGTCTTAGCACATTCATTCGCATAATGTATAAATATTAAATATCATTAATTTAATTTAATTTTCAAATAAAGGATATTTTGTTTGCGTTGAATTACTGCATCGTTCGTTTAGTTTGGTTATCATAAAATATGAAAATAGGACTAGAAATAGTTGTCGTTTGGTTATATTTTTTTTGTTATCCAACCGAATAGTTGTCATTTGATTTTTTTTTTTTTTTTGTTATCCAACCGAATAGTTGTCGTTTGATTATTTTTTTTTTGTTATCCAACCGAATAGTTGTCGTTTGATTCTATTTTTTTTTTGTTATCCAACCATGGATTGCTTGCAGTATCGTTCTTTTAAAATTCCGCAGGTCTTGAAATTAATTATACCACGAACTAAAGTAAAAATAAAAAATAAAAATAATCTTAAGATTATTTCCAGTATATACGCGAAAATATTTAAGCCCTTTCTCTTGACCTTCGATGAATTTAATAAATTCAACTTTTCTTACAAAGATTATTAAACATAAATAGTAAAAATATCAGCATATCTTTTTTTTAACATAAATATCAATTAAATACCGGATACCCAAAAATGAATAGAGAAAGCCCAAATACTGATAAAAAAATGTGTAGTCACTGTTATTGTATGCTTAACCATGAGAATTTTTGTCGTCCACGAGGAAATAATCCGCTATATGAACATGCGACCTGTAATAAATGCTGTGAAGAGCGAAAAAAAAAGCGAAAGGAAATTGATGTAATCTCCAGCAAAAGAAAACAACTCGAAGCCGATTCAACTAATTCAGTTGCAGTTGCGAACTCTAGCCAAACTGATACTGATCATATGGATTTTGAACAAGATAGTGATTGTTCTGAAGATTTGCCTCAAGATTTGTTGCATGAAGATAACGTGCAGAGTGACCAAGATATAGATAATATTGATGAATTCAATAACGTCGATGGTCTTCTATATAATCTAGATGAAATACAAGAGTTAGTTTCAAATCGTTTTCAAGATGCAGAAAAGTCAAATGAGCCAGTAAAAATTAATTTTGAAATTGAACTAGATTCAGCTCTTATTGAAAGCATTTTTCCAGAATTCGGGTTAGAAACACAAGATTTTGAAACCATTAAAGAAAGCTTTCATCAATTAGTAAATGTCGTAGTTCTACCGTTGGAATATGGATCCGGCTATTACTGGAACGTTCCTAAAATGTATCCTAATAAAAGAAAAAATAAGTTTGCAGGTTGTGTAACTGCGTATCTTGAATGTGCACAACGAAATGATAGAAAATGGCAAAGGTCTGAAGAACAACCTGTTAAACGAAAAAGCGAGGCTCGTGTGTCTATTGAGCGATATGACTGCTTTGGAAAAATAAAGTTAACTATTGATCCCCAGCAACGACGTATTATTGTCCAAGGAAGTCATCAACTAGCACATTTGCACCCTGAGTATAGGAAGGTTGAGTTTCCGGTAGCTGCAAAATTATGGATTCGAAGTAATATTGAATACAATATACAAAATTCTGAGTTATATAGGCGTCTTCAACATGAAAATCTTATCGATGCGCAAATACATACCAAAGAGCAGGTATATTACTGGGCATCATTTTTTCGTCAGCATATGTATATGTTCAACCCAAATAATCAGCTCTTGTCAACAAAAGAATATCTTGAAAGCAAAGGGCATAAAATTCTTTGTTACTTGGATAACGACTTTGTAAAAGTTCTTGGGTTCACAACATCTTTGTTTAACAGTATTGGTGCTTCAAACTCAAAAGAGATCGTTGTAGACTCTACATTCAAAACGAATCAAGAACGTTTTGAACTATTCGTCGTAAACACAAACTGTGGAGGATATGGAATGCCAATAGCATATCTATATCTTCTAACTTGTACTGGTACGGCAGAGGCATATCATGATCCTAGAAATCAAATTAATACTCGTACACAGGTTCTGTGCGAATTTTTTACAAGCCTTAGGAACGAAGGGGTGCTTCCAATATTCGTTTTGGTAGATAAAGATGCTGGGGAAATATCAGCGACCGAAGATGCTTGGTCGGGAATCGCAAACTTACAACTTTGTTACTGGCATCTTGAACAAGCTATCGTTAGACGTCTAAAGGATAAAAAATCAAAAGCGTCAGGTTATTCAAAAAATAAAGCAGCGGAAGCCCACAATCAATTCAATTTTATTGATCCATCATGGATCCCAGACGGTAATACTGGAAATTTGTGTCCAGATAATCAGATCCAAGAAATTGTAGATATCGTCAAACGGCATGCGATGATGCATCCACTGATCCCAATAGCGAAAAATACGTTCTGGAGCTCTGCGCAAATCTATCAATATTGTACACAAGAAATATATCAGTTTTGCATTAATAATAACCTTCCTAAATTGTGGTGCTACTTATGGATGAACTGGTATAATAGAAAAGATTGGAAACTATTTGCCCGTTCTACATATTCATTAGCAATGCCTTTAGCTAGAACAACAATGATAACTGAAAGTCATTGGCGAGTACTAAAATATAATTATAAGTATAATTATAATTGCCCACGCCTTGATCGACTTACACAAATTATTGTTGAGCAGCTAGTAAAAGATTTCGCTATCCAGTTAACTCAATATAACTCAAACCGCAGCTTTCCATCATGGTGGCAAGCATTCAAGAAAGATTGGAATAAATTAGCGGATACTAATATCGAATTCGGCATGAACGAAAGATATCATATTGATGAAGCTAATTGGATATGTTCCTGTCCAGCATATTTGCATAGTCGTTATCTTATTTGTAAACATTTAATCGCAAAAAAAAATGGGAAACTCTTTTTACCTACTTTTCTAGAAACAACACGTCGTCATGACTACCCTCTAATTTTCTTTGGTACCGACAAGACACAAACAATCTGTCAAGAAAATGATCCGTGGGAAAAATTTGGATCTGTAAACGTCGACCATTCTATTGAAGAACTAAACTCGAGTTCTAATAATTCACAAAGTAATGAATTAATAGAAAGAAATAACACAAATGATGAATTAGAGATAAAGTTAACTTACTATAAAAAAATCTTTGATTCAGCATTAATGCTGTATGAAAGAGAGAAGGATAATGTTAATTTCATAAAAAACTTTGACAATCTTTTAAAACCCGTTGTAAAAGCTATCGAAGGGTGTGAAAAAAAACTAAATGCTCATACACAGCAAAGAACGTGGAAATCAAAAAATGATCTTGCTTTCTGGTTACGTTAATTTAATAGTATTTTTGCTTAAAATAGCTATTAAGTATCGTTTATAGCCTTTGTCTTGTGATGTTGTAAAGTCGTGGCCTATTTGGCCAGTAATAAAAGTAAAAAAAAATTAATAATTTTGCAAATTACATATATAACGTTTGGTGATTTCGTCGAAGTTAATAACAAACTAATCCAAATTACAAATGATCTCATGATTACCGTAAATTAAATTCATGGCAGAAGTTAGAAGTAAGTATAAAGAAAAAGTCAAAAAGATAAATAAAAAAATTATAAGAAACACTTAACTATAATTTCTATGAACTTCGCAGCAAGACTTCAACGCTTAAACCAGAGATAGTTATGCATTTTTAACGCAATGTGTTGTCAGAAAAAAAAAATCAAAAAATCCGCGTACTCATTAATTTCTTTGTTCTACTACCTATACGTTTTTGATAATAACAAAATTTAGATAACTCTAGATATAACAAACTTTCGTATAACGAATTCTGGATATACCCAAAAATTTAAAATTACATAGGAAAACCTAGTAATTTTCTATACCATTTTTTTTTCTTCCAGAACCGCTAGATCGTTATACGTAGAAAGAGTTGTAATAAAAGATTTGAATTTGAATTTTTCTGATTGGCTAGAAAATTTTGGTTGAATTCAATCAGATCGGAAATGATCGACATCACGTGTCTGCCACTTTTTTTTCTGGATGGCTAGGGTACTGACTTCAACAACTAGTGATAGTGCTTTCTTTTACGGCTTAGTGTAGTTGTTTTTTTAGTATTTATTGCTTGTCTATTTCATATAAAGGCTAAAAAGCTTTTTTTATTGAATGTTTCGTTTGTTATTCTTCACGTCATTTAATGGCAAAAGTCCATGTAACCTTTATCGAAAAAAGACCCCTAAAAATCAAATCGGCGGATATGTCAGATTCAATCTGACGCAAGTTTTAATCTGACGCACAACATATATTTATATCTTTTTTTGTTTTTTTTTTTTTATATGTTATATTAACGATTGTTTTAATTCATGTCAAAGAGCCTCCTAGTAAAAAAAAAAAAAAAAAAAAAAAAAAAAAAAAAAAAAAAAAAAAAAAAAATTTATGAAATAACAATAATTTACAGAA
Source organism: Gigaspora rosea (assembly GCA_003550325.1). NCBI lineage: Eukaryota > Fungi > Glomeromycota > Glomeromycetes > Diversisporales > Gigasporaceae > Gigaspora > Gigaspora rosea. The sequence continues at coordinate 111,974 of QKWP01001580.1, forward strand.
TTAATATGGGTAACATGATCAATGACCACTCCCGGATAATATCGTTATCAGGTAGTGACATTGGGTCAGCATCATTTAGCGGCCATTTGATTGTCTCAGATCATACCCCGAAGCGGCATGATCTGAGTCACTAAATGATGCTGACTCAATATCATCTACATTCTACCTGATAACTATTAAATATATTATACATTTAATCAGATGTCTATAACATGAATAATGTATATTGCTAAATTTTACAGCTATTTCAATAATTTATGAGTTGTTTTTCTTATATCTTATGTAAATGGCTATTCTGAAAATATGCTTTTTAGAAGTCACAAGCATTTTCCTAGATGCATTTTTCTAGTGATTGATTTTGATAAAATTTTAGCTTCAATAGTAGATACGAATAGTGATATTGTAAGATTTGCTCAAGTATCATTTTTAGTCGATTTGCTATTAACTATAGTGATGCTCAATTGCTACAATAGATCAAAATAAAGGCTTCAATTAGTGCTTGATTAGTTTTTATTGATTCTAAGTAGTATGAATAGTAAAAACAAATCCGAGCAATAGTAGTATATTAAATATGACAAAACTATGAAACAACTTGAACAATAATTCTATTTAATTTAGTAGCTATGATTATTGCATAAGTTGCAATAATAATTTTATTTTTTATTGAAAACATGGTGTTCTTATGGTTAATAATGGAAATCAAGATAATGTCTTTGTAATCCGAGTTCATATGAAAAGCAATTAGAAATACTTCTGACAAAGTTAAAGAGAAAATAGTCTATCATTAAAAAAAAAAAAAAAGTAATTGATTTAATTTTCTCAATCAATTCCTTCAATGCAACTTTTTAGTGATCTTTCAGCCAATCAGAGTAACTATATTGTTTCATGTCCTGGTTTTTTTTGCGTGTTCCGAGTTGGTAAAAATTTTTAGTCACTCGAATAATATGATTTCTATATTAAAATTCTTCAAGATCCATTAAATACACTATTGAAACCGTTGAAGATTATTATTGAGAAAAAAAGAAAATTTAGTTTAATAAAACCTTTGAATATCGATATTTCCTATCGACAGAATATATGACATACTTTGTAGCTTGTTTAAACCTGTTGGTTCTTTAAAACTATGTGATGTGATAAAAAAAAAAAAAAAATCAAAGCAATACTGTTACGTTTCACAATCATTCGTTAAAGAATTGAGCCACTTGCGAAGATGAAGTTTTTCAATCCAGTTGCGACAAAACCAATCATCATAAATAAATTTCTTAATCGAGTTCAGATTGGTTTAATTTGAATGACTAGCTTTCAAGTTGGTTTAAATAGCACCTTGCATTCAAATCCTTTTTAATTTTAAAATTTAATATGCACTAAGATCGTCCTCTATCGCCTTAATCGTCAAAGATCTAAAACTAATGGATACGCTGACGTTTTTCCATACTTTACTAACTTCATTATTTTTTTTTTATTAATTGTTGACGATGTTATTTGATAAATTAAGAATAATAAGAAATTTTCAAGTATCAATAATTATAATCTTTATTTTAATTGATTATATTAAATAAGCATCGTTACGATTACTAGTTAACATCGAAGATAATGCTTAAGAAAATTTAACTACGTCATTATTTGCATATTAAAGTTGACAACAAAAAATAGAGCATTATTGCAATCACTAGCTAATTGCATCGAGAGAAGGCTTGAGAACACCTTAAGTGGGTTCTGAATTAAATTTGAAGTTATTTCGAAATTCTTTAATGACTTGTGTGAGTTTAAAATTTATTATAACAAAAAAAATTTTGTTATTTCATATTTTTATATATCTTTTACGCTAAAAGCCTTTGAAGTATCTTATTTGAAAATGGCGATTTGAGCTATCGACGAAATCAAACTCAAATTTGATTGGTTAGCATTCACGTTATAAATTGGCAGCACTTAAATGACAACATTTGAAGATTGCATTATTAAATTGATTTAAAAGTTTTACAGTTATATTAAAGTATGGCTTATAGAATAATGGTCAATTTGGAAAAAAAAATTCAATTAAAATAAAAATCTCGCAATAAATCACAGGTAAATAAACTGGTTTTATGAGGTAGAAAAACTACCATATACTGTATTATATTTTAACCTAAAATTTTTCGGCCCAATTTTTGGACGCTGAACCCAAATTGGATCGATTGAACTGGAAGCTGGACAAACAAACTTTTATAGCATAAGGCTTGAAAAGTTTTCACTAGGGATGTTATCCTACATGTCTGAACTCGGCTCGACTCTGTTTGAAACCTGAACCAGTTAAACTCGAGTTTTTCTGGTTACATGATTTTTACTATGACTCCTGCTCAAATTGAGTTTGGAATCGATTAGATGGACAAAATGCTTGATTAGTAATTGACTTTAGACTTTTAATTTCCGGAGCAGAGCGGAGGGACTTAAGTCTAGACAAAAATGGGTTCCGTATGGATTCCAGGAGGGTGTAAAATAAAAATTCTCAAATGTTCAAATTAGCATTAACATATATTTTAAATTTAATTTTAAACTCAGCAATTGATTTATAAAGATGTAACTAGGGTTGGCACATTTATCCATTGAGGTGAATGGAGAACAACTCCATTGGCATCACTTCATTGCTCTGTTGAGAATAATTTGCAAATGGAGCCAATGGAGACCAACTAACTTATAATATAGTATTTGTTAAATAACTAATATCTAATTCTATTGGCTCTTTTGGTTTGCAATTTTTTCAATGGAGTATATCCACTGCCAACCCTGGATGTAACATCTAGTATACAGTTCCATATAATAAAACTGATTGCACCATACAATGTAAATTATCATTGTTAATAACAATATTAATGTTATGCCTCATTTTTTAATTTACTCGATTATCAAATATTATAAGTCATTTTTCAATTTTCATCGATTGAAAAATGACTCGAGTCAATTCTTAATAATAATAATAATAATAATTACGTATTTATTAATGCTGATAATAAAGATAAATTTATATAGTTTTTTTGGTACCGCAAGTTTTTTTTTATTAATCAATGTTTTTTTTTATTCATTATACTTGAGTTGATCTTTTATCGTTGCGTGTTACCTCTTTTTTCTTTAACATTTATTATTTTAAAGAACATAGAGGCATTATTCATAAGATCTTTAATCGAACATTAGATACCTTCAAAGAAAATAAGTGAAATTTGAAGAATTCGCCATAATGAGTGTCTAATATGCTAAAAAAAAACCTCCGAATTTTCAATGTGATTCAAAAATTCCTAACTACGTTGCTAAAATATATATGTACATAGAATAAATTCGTTTGATGTATGTAATTTTTTTTTTTAGCATTTTTTTTATTAATTGGCCAATGCATACCAATTTTAAATTTACGACTAATTCATGTCAATTAATAATTGAAAAATGACGTGAAACTTTTTTATTAAAAAAATTTCATTAACTAGTCAAATTAGAGGATTTAATACGTAATCTGAAAATTCATTTTCAAAATATGAAGCGACGCTCTGGAACCCAACGGATCCCGTTTTCCTTGTTATTATTGTCATCGACGAAAAATACCTTTTTTCGATTGGTTAATTATTATGGCGTTATGTTAATATGGCAAAGATTGACTCTTTAATTAAAAGCTGATTACGATATTACGTTGATATAGCGACATGACATAATGAAAATTACTTTTTTAATATATACACAGTAAATAAGAGATTTTTTTTCGTTTGCACATACTGTATTTTACTTATTTGCTTAAACTTCATAAAATGGATGAAGAAAACGCACTTGAACAATTTATTAACTCAATGAACATACCTCTTGGAACCCTCAAAATACACTTGAATCCAAACCACTTTCAGAAATAACAAACCATCCCCAAAATGATTAAAAAAAAGATCTCTTCTGTATGCAAAATATACCAGGAACGTAGTACGAAGTACGAAGTGGATGGTTCAGTTCGATTTTGCGTTCGTCAGCAAAATCTGGAATCTGATTGGACACCTAATAATTTACGAATTTCAGCTGATCAAATATGGGATACCTGCAACAATCCAGTCAAATCCGGTTATGAAGCTGTAAATCCCAACTGATCGATATAGCAAGCTAATACCGCATCCACTTATTTGCGCGGGTAATACAAGCTCCTAGAGAGGAAATAGCCAATCGGAGAGTGCAAATTTTGACTATCCCGGATCAGCCCGACGAAGAATTCGAACACGCGTAAAAGAAGAACAAGCGAAAATACGCAAAAACTAATGTTTAAATCGAACTTGGTGCACTAATTAAAAAATGACGAGAATGAAATTTTACTTATATTAAGCATCACTCTAACCCTATAGCCTCTAACGTTAAGGCCCTAACCCTAAATTTTTATCTCTCGCACTTAGTTTATTTACAAAAATCGGAATTCCTTTTTTGGTTTGTGTTACCTGCGCAAATAAGTAAAATGGCTAATACCTCGTATGAATATTGTAATCATCGTATGGGAAAGCTTGGTACTCTCATGCCGAGTTTAACTCCGATGGTTTACTTTAGAAAGGTCACATGAATTAGGATAAGACACGGATATTAATAATTTATTAGCCATTTATTTTAAAAAGAATGTATATTTATGTTTTCTTAATTTAAGGAGAGCATACATTAAATGCAAGATGATGAACAAAGGGTCGGACCAACCATTTATATAAATTCTAAATCTCAGATAAGTTTACACTCCAACAACTACGACTACACCACTACTACTACGTTTTTACACCGTTACTACTACGTTTTACGCTTCTTGAGTAACGTCTGTATAATTAAGCCACTAAGAATACATAATAATGCCTAATACTAGAAAGGTAAGATTAACATAGCTATGGCGATACAATTATGGAAGGTATGTGACAACTTTACGAATTTTACCAATGCGGAAGTGAGAGGCAAAGGAAAAAATTATTCGTTACAGTATAATGATTCTTATATTATAATCGCTTTCATATTTTAGCTATGATAACATTTCTAACTGCTCAGTTGCTGGATTCATGCATAGAAACACGTTACGGCAAACAAATTCAGTACTAAAAATCAGCATTTGTACCTAAACTCCACCCATACAAGAACTTGTCATTTTGTGGCAACATGGAAACATTCGAATTTTGCATTCGTCCACAAAAATCTGATTCTAATTAGATGCTCTAATTTTGTATGCGTTATGCAAAAAGGTGCAATAATCTACATCCTTACCAGGAACGCAATCAAAATCTTGATTCTGATTGTATGTAGTGCTTGGGGATTAACAATTATCTCATAATAATTGCTGAATACGATGTTAATAGGAAGTCATAAGGTGGATTAGTGGCAGAAACGTCCTCGGTTCTGTGATTTCCGAGCAATTTAGAGCTCCATAGATCATTCACGTAAAAAATTTAATGATCATGTGATTTATAATCTGGTTTTCTTGGATGCATTTTGCTTGGAATCACTGGAATGAGGATCGTTTTTGTTACCACTAATCCACCTAGAAGTCATACTTGAACCTTAAGGTTAATTGCACTTCCCTCTGATGCTGCTCATCGTTGCATTGCCCCGAATGTTTCTTCGATCGGTGGTGTTCAATCAGTATTCAACGTTGTATGCATGTTTGAAAAAAGCATTCGCATCACTGTTCAGCCCGATTTTCGGTCACATTTGAGAACCCATGACAAAATCGATACAATAGCTAGGATTTTTTTACTCATATGCTCGTTATCAATAATTGGAAAAATCATGCACGAATATTATCTGAATCACATACAAATATTAAAAATGTAATGGTTTTATTATTGCTCAGATTCTAACCAGTCAATTAGGAGCTTCTGACTGGTATCGGTCATGGTTATGACCAGTCATGACCGGTCATAACCTTTTACTACTTCTAAATATAATGCTCTTTTATTTGGTAACAACATACTGTATGTAAAAATTTATTTGCTTTTTTCCCAAATTAATTCAATTACTACATATGATTACCGTGTTGTTGCATAATAATGCTCCGCTCATGACATTATTTAAAATTATTCTTTAATTAAGCTTAATCTAGGCTAGTGGTCGTACAATAACCGGTTAACTGTTAGGCTATCCGGATACCCGAATTATAAAACTAATAAACAGATAAATTATTGAGGTATCTGGTTAACTTAAGATATCATATAGGATAATATAGGGTAAAATACAAATATAATAAAAATTTTAATTTGCATATTATTTATATACTAGCATCACTCCAGCACTCGGTGTAAAACTTGTCTACATCATAAATTTAATATATTTTAATAAGAACATGATTTTAATATTTCGTTTGCTTATTATATTTATTTAAGGGTAATCTTATCCTAAACCCGGGGTTTACACTAATAACCTAAACCCCAAAGAGGTCTACATTAAGACAATTAATTTAATCCTAGACCCATATCTAACCAATCAAATTTAATCACATAATAAATATACCATGGTGACTCCGTGATGCAAATCTTACGTTTTTGATACTCCTGCACTTACTTTTTTGATACTCCTGTATGTACCCCAAAATTACGCTTACCTTTTTGCAAATCTTACGTTTTTGATACTCCTGCACTTACTTTTTTGATACTCCTGTATGTACCCCAAAATTACGCTTACCTTTTTGCAAATCTTACGTTTTTGATACTCCTGCACTTACTTTTTTGATACTCCTGTATGTACCCCAAAATTACGCTTACTTTTTTGATGCAGAACTGCATATATACACGTGACTTGTGTTACACAAAGGCCCAGTGCATTGTTTTTGCAAAAATAATTTTGGTTACACGCCACTAATGTCGTTTAACGTTACACAAGTCTAGTGCCCACCAGCATTAAGCTTAATGCCGGGTTAGGGTACCACTAGATTTAGGGTTAGGGTGGGCCGGAATTATGTCTAACCCCGCCGGGGCATTATCATGATAGTGCCCACCAGCATTAAGCTTAATGCCGGGTTAGGGTACCACTAGATTTAGGGTTAGGGTGGGCCGGAATTATGTCTAACCCCGCCGGGGCATTATCATGATAGTGCCCAACAGCATTAAGCTTAATGCCGGGTTAGGGTACTACTAGATTTAGGGTTAGGGTGGGCCGGAATTATGTCTAACCCCGCCGGGGGCATTATCATGATAGTGCCCACCAGCATTAAGCTTAATGCCGGGCAAAATTAGACTTGTGTAATGTTACAGACATTAGCGGCGTGTAACCAAAAATTATTTTTGCAAAAACAATGCACTGGGCCTTTGTGTAACACAAGTCACGTGTATATATGCATATCTGCATCAAAAAAGTAAGTGTAATTTTGGGGTACATACAGGAGTATCAAAAAAGTAAGTGCAAGAGTATCAAAAACGTAAGATTTGCCTCCATGATCGACCAATCGAATTTGGTCACATGACCACTGATTCGATCATTAAAAAATTGTTTAAAAAAACCTCAAGTTTGTATAATAACTTAACATAAAAAAAAATTAAAATAAAATAAAACAATAAGGAAAAAAATAAAAAAGTATTTATTATAAAAAAAACATATTATTATAAAAAAACATGCAATATTTATTATAAAAAAAAACTGAATTTATTAACAAATATAAAAAATAAATGCAATGGTCATCTTTATTTGCAGCCCAACCCACTCCAAAAACAACCTAAAACGACAAAGAAACTGCACCACCCACGTTATCATATAATGAAATCGTACCCAAGACAACCCGAAACAACAACCCAAAATGGCTAAGAAACTGTACCACCCATGACGTCAAATAACGAAATCGTACCCAAAACCAAGTGACACACTGGAATCAACGAACGATAAAAGGCAAACCTAAAGCGCAGCTTATCCAAAGAGCCAAACCCCAACAATTTCAATGACAACAGCTCCAGCGACGACTCTAACGATGACTCTAGCAACAACTCCAGCAATGATTTCAATGACTAAAAAGAATCCAATATCCACGAAAAAAACTGAAAAGAGAAAAGAGTATTAATGCATATTGAAAAAAAACTACCGAACTTAGTACTACAAAAACTCACCTAAACCGTAAAAGAGCAAATCCATTTCTGAACCAACAAAAGAATCCAAGACCCACAAAAAAAAAATAAACATAAAAGAAGAATAAATATAAAAAAATAAATATATAAAAAAAAAAAAACTTACCGAAATTGCTTCGTTCAGTTGTCTTGAGTGCATGGTTGACCTGTTGTTACTATTCAGTTTGGAGATATCAGACCTGCTAGTAGAGCTATCAGGATAGTAAATGATATTTACGAGTTAATAACAGAGAAATCCAAAGAGAGAATTACAAAGGAGTTAAGGTACTTTTGCACAAAAGGAGTTGAATCGAGTATAAGAAGTTAAAATGTGATGATTTGGTGTATAATTATAACAAGGGTTATCTAATGATATCAATCGTTATTCAGCAGAATCAATCAAACAATACAGCAGTTAAATAATTCTATTGATAGTCTTAAACGTACCGGTATTATCAATTTATATGTATTAACAGCAGTATAAAATAATCAAATGATAAATAAACAAATAACAATACAATAGCGTAATGTTAATAAGCAGTGTTGAGAATTCGATAAAAAGATAATTATATAAGTGCCTTCGGCTTTGAAATACCTATTAACTCATATAGGGTCAAGGTTTATTATTCAATAAGGGGCATCCATAAATAACGTTATGTTTGAGGGGGTCCCCCAAAATATAACGATTTTCCACTATATAGGGGGGTCCCCCCAACATAACGCAATTTTTTTATTAAAATTTGTCTAAAATTGATCTAGTGGTCCAAATTGGATGATTTTGGTACCATTCGAATCATCTCGAGGAGAGGATTCGAATGGTACCAATTTAATTAAATTTGATTTGATTTGGAACACTGGGGCACATTTTATTAACGAAATACTATTGGTTATTGTGGTTTCTTATAAAATTACTATAAAACCAATAGTATTTCGTTAATAAAACGTGATCCAGTAATCCAGATGAAATGATTTTAGTACCATTGGATGCGTCTCATAGAGACGAATCGAATGGTACCAAAATCATCCAAATTGGACTACTGGATCATAATATATTCAAGTTTTTGTAAAATTTTATATATAAACATATGGATTTTGAAAAATTTTTTTATATAGTAGAGGGGGTCCAGCGCTACTATGAGGGGGTACATAACGTTATTTATGGATGCCCCCTAAAAGGGCAGATCGAAGTCTGAAGAAACTTTATTAAAGCGAAATAACACAGTTTATATACATAATCATTAAACATAAATAATTTAAACTAATCAATTGTTGGAATATCTTCCTTCTGTTCATCCTATTTACACAATCACTTATAATCTCTGCCATGTTTTACAGTAATAGACTTTGCACCAATTGTTCAGTTCTTTGAACACCAAGAGTAGGGCTATAATTATTGAATGCTTCAATTTCAATCATCAATGAACTTGAGTAACATTCTTCTACCTATTGTTCCTCATACACCATGTATATAACGGGAAGGCGGGACAATAATATTCAAAGGCTTCACATTCATTAGTCCCGAAGGAAGCTTGCATTACTTGAACGAACTTAATTTGTAATGCAAAGACATAGCGTGATATTGATATAAAAGACAATTCGTTCCATGCTTAATTCAAAGTGAGACCTCGCGTTAATTCTATATGTGAGTATAAATAGCTAAATAAGAAAAAAAATATTATGTGTATAATAATACAAATAAGGAAAGATAATCAAAAGAAATAGTAAACGTGATACAGTCTATAAAGTCACAGGAATGATCGATCGGGATGTCAATCGATCAATTAAAGCAGGTGCAAAAGAAATTTTTAAGTCACAGAAGCAACAACGGGGTACCAATAGGGCTTTCGAAAAAAAAATTTAATTTTTGGAGTGTAATACCATTCAACCTCAAAAAAACATACGAACCTAAGCAAGCCAAGTAAATACAAGAATAACAAGCAAGAGAAAAAAAAAAGCTACTTCCAAGAACTCCAAGAAACTATGACACTAGCGACAACATAACACCAACAACAACATCTAATTTGACGACACCATTGCGATGACACCATTGCGACAGCACTATTGTGACAACACCAACATGATGACACCAAATCCGAAAGCTGAAATAGAGTTTAGACCCGGGTTGTAGTAAACCGGGTCACCCGTGTCGAAACAGTTCACCCGGGTCAAGATTTTACAACCTGGGTCAAAATCGGGTTTAAGATTATAGAAGGGCATTCATTTGATTGGTTATAATGGTAAGAGTAATGAGGTTTTATAATGTAACTTCGTTATAAAGGCTTTTTAAAAATCGATTACGCTAAAATAATTGAGAAATAGAGCTATTTGCTCTAGACATCCGAAAGCCCACAAGACATTCTTTACTATTAATTAAATATAAATAACCCCCGTCACTATCTGATTACTATACTGATTATAAGATCTTAAAAATTAATTGAAAAATCGTGATTAAAGGGTACAAAATGATCGACATTTATTAATTATAAGTGACGGGCATTTAATAGTAAATTTTTATAATATTACGAATGGTAAAAGATCCTCTCATTTAAAATGTCAAAAAATAAAAAATATATAGTACGACTTGTGAACAAAGGGCAAATAAACTCAAATCTCCATTATGGACCATATGCTCGAGATTGGTGAATTCCAAATCTAAAAATTGCAAATAATAGTGTTTTAAATCTTCCCTTTCGTCTTTATATGAGTGTAAAAACTGTATTAAATAATCACGAATTTTTTTTATCTGTTGTCAATAACCCGTCAAACCCCTTGCAGCCAGGCTTTTTGTGTTTTGTGGGAGAAAAATTTAGTGATGTACAAAACACACCTTCAACAGCAATCAACTTATTATATCAGGAATTGTTCGGAGGTCAAACTGAACATTCGGGTTTGGCAGTGTTTGGGTTTTATAATGAAGAGATCATATCAGAAATACTTACTGATATTTCGTTCTTTCCATTATTTATAAAAGTCGACAAGTTTACTATAGTAGTTTCAAAAATTGGATATTCATCACGCAAAGATCTTCTATATGCTGGTCCTGGTTATACGTCATCTTTATTAACGCGCCGTGGTTCAGAGACTTACCTTATTTTACAACAAGTTTTAGACAATCATTGTAGTTTGCAGGTTTATAAAGGTAGGAATGAAGTATACCAATATGTTGGTGAAACACCAACAGTCGTCTGGAAGAAGTATGGAATGCACCAAAATAGAGATCATCTTGCACTTTTTGGGTTAAAAGATCCGAAAGTTCAGGCACTATTGGCAAATGAAAAAGAAGATATGACATGCACGACATGCACATCACTTCAATGGAACGACATATCAATTTTACAACGTATCTTTGACTTGCAC
>QKWP01001581.1:0-10214 GCA_003550325.1 Gigaspora rosea
AGAACCTGGCCTTTGCAGAAAACATGCTAATAGTTATTATGTTACCCAATATATTAATAGGCTTCAGGAAAAGGCTCAAGAGCTTCTTCTTTATAAAAATTAATATGATATTGCGAAGCAATGACCCTTTGGGTCTAAGATTGACGACGTGATCAAATTTTTATCGTCTTCTAGCTATATAAAAATATACACCAAGCTAAAGTATAAAAAGTGCTATAAAATATAGCAGGATGACGATTAAAATGATTTTTAAACATCATTCATATAGAGGTGTGAAAAAAGTGTCCCAGAACTCCCCTTTTTGCCCTACTTCTTGAAGAATAAAAGCAATCGTTGAATAATAGTAGAGCAGTTAATCAGTCAGGACGGTGCACAATTGTTGACATGGTCACAACTGCAAAAACTTAGAGGGCTTAGTGGTTGTGGAAAAAACCAGTATGGTTTCAAAGAATAGAAGAGCTTTTAATACACAACACTAAATCAAGAGAAGTAAAGTCCCAATTTAGACTAGTGTGTGGAAACAGCTTGGCGATCCAACCTACATTGATACCGGTTTCTAGAGACAAAAGAAAGTTGGAATAGGTCCTCTTCGGTACAAGTAGAGATAAGACAGAGATGGGAAGAATTAAAAGAAAAAAAGAAGAAGTCATAGAAATTGAGCACTGACCGATGGAAAAGAAAACAATGAGTCTCTTGTAAAATGCACAGGGTACCAAATAGGAGAAAAGAACAATAATAAAATGTATCTAATTAGGAAAAAGTTCTGCGAAAGTAGAAGAGCTTTAAAAAAAGGAGTTGTTAAAAGAAAAAAGGAGAACAGAGCATTCTGTGAAATCCCACTTAATTCTCTGAGCACGCGTATTGGTTCACAAATCCAAGACCCAGGAACAGTAAACACAGATTTAAACGTTTTCGTCGAAATGGTAGAAAACTCATTAATTGACAAGTATATTGTAAAGCAAGATTTTAGAATTAGGCTCAAAGAAACTATGCAAACACTAGCAACATTCCAGAATCTAGATATCTATACAGATGGTTCTTTAGAAGAGTCTGGAAATAGCACTCAACCATGAAGAATGGGTATGGGATGAATTATACTTAATGAGCAGGATCAGGCCAATCTAGTTACTCTAGTGCAATTTGCAAGTGCAATCAGACTGGCCATCATCGACTAGAGCAGAACTAGGGTCAATAGGTACTGCATTGCTCGTAATTCCGCAAAAGTGCAAAATTAAGATATATACCAACAGTGCAAATGCAATCAGTATGATCAAAAAAGTACTTTGTAATCAGAGAATATCAAGAATTTCAAAGCTAAAGAATGGAAGTATTCTTGCAATGATCGAAAGTTTAATTAAACATAAGGAGATAGATATCAACTTTGTCAAAGTAAAAGGGCACAGTGGCATTTACTTTAATGAGCAGGTGGATAAGTTGGCGAAAGAAGATGAAAGGACGAAGAAGTTATTAGTTGGAATATTGAGTGATCGAAATTGGTAAGGGTGGTACCAGGACCCGAACAATACATATAGAGGTTACATTAGCTTTAATATAAACTTTTTAAAATTTTTATCCACTTTTTATTAGAGCTAATTAACCATATTTTATATATAAGCTTTAATATTTAATAAATTTTAACCAAATATTAAATATAACAATACTTTTTTTTAAAAAATTTTTTCAAAAAAAATTTTTTTCTCAAAAAAATTTTTTTTAAAAAAAAATTTTTCTTAAAAAAAAATTTTTTAAGAAAAAAAATTTTTCTTAAAAAAAAATTTTTCTTAAAAAAAATTTTTCTCAAAAAAAAAGTTCTCAAAAAAAAATTTTTCTCAAAAAAAAATTTATCTCAAAAAAAAAGTTTTTCCAAAAAAAAATTTTTCTTAAAAAAAAATTTTTCAAAAAAAAATTTTTCTTAAAAAAAAAATTTTTCTTAAAAAAAAATTTTTTTCAAAAAAAGGTTTTTTTAAAAAATTTTTTCTTTATCCAAATTTTAAATACAACCTATTTAAAACTTATTAATTTTATCCACTTTTAATAATATAACATTAAAAGCTTTTATCCACTTTTAAATGTAACCTTTTGACCAATATCCACTTTTCAAATGTAACATTTTTGTAAAAAAGTAACCTTTTTAGCCAAAATTTCAATGTAATCTCTATATATATTGTTCGGGGTCCTGTGGTACCTAGGTAGAATCAGTACATAATAAATACTCCTATTAGAGGGTTAATAGATAGTATTACAAATTTGTATTATAGCATAGAATGGTTACACACTAGTAGTATAGAATATTTAGAAAGTAAGAATAGTATAGAGTCAGAAATTGACTAGAAGGGAATCTGGCAGAATTTTAAAAAAAATGCAGGGTCAAGATGTAGAAGTTTACAAAGTAGTAGGGAGTGGGTGTTTGATACAAAGTGTCTGAACGACTTACTGCCAACTCTTAGCTTACTAAACAAGAGGAACCCAATGATGTATCCGATAGATATCTGTATAGCATGCTTTCGTGAGAAAAAAGATTTAGAACACTTAGCAAGTTGCGAACTATACGAAATTTTTTGGAAGAAAATTGAGTGCAAAGCTGCGAATCTTGCCTTAGAAGAACAGTTTCTCGCCAGAGAAAGAAAGAAGAAAAAAAGTGAAGATGCCTCTACATTAGAAAATGCAAGCACAAAAGCAGTCTTAATCGGACTATCAAGAAATGCCAGGCTAGAAAACCGCATAAATTGTATTAGAGGGATCCTTTTAAGTAATAGCAATGAAAGTATAGAACTGCGAAATGCCTGAAAAAGATATACTTATGAGCTCAGAAGGGAGTTCAAGCGAATCATTTGGGTGTGCCGATGTGAGGCAGTTAACGAATGGGAGAAAAATAAAGATATCTCAAACAAAGACAAAGGGAAAGAGCAGTAAGAAGTAGACCACGTAAGGAAATTTCTTATAGGAAAACCTTAAGAGAAGCGGCATCAGAGCACAAAGCAAAGGAGAAAGAACGGTGGGACAAGGTTGAAATACTTTTGACCAACTTAGTCCAAACTAATTCTAAACCGACATAGTTTGGGCTGTACAGACCTGTTGGTAAACAAACTTAACGCAATCTTGACAAGACTAGCGACCACTATTCGTTGACCCAAGGGAGTTCCTTCAGTAAGTTGAAGGCCTAAAGATAGGAAAAAGGTTGCTGCAGAAGATCACATCTGGGCACTTTATAGTAGTCGGGTAAGTCTTTATTGTAGAAAAGAAGGGTTAAAGGCAGTAGTTAGAGACCTTTGTATGTATTAACATGCACATTATTTAGTCAATAAAGGCAGAATTGCCAAAAAAAAAAAAAATAATAATAATAGTAATAATTTAATACACGAGAAATTTGATTGGCTATTAAACCAGTTAGGTAGGGAAGGTGAGTAGGCTATATAGTAATAGAAATTAGATTATTTTTGGCACTCTTTAACTAAAATTCTTCTTTTTCTAATAAAAACTTACTTAATGCTGAAGTGCCCAGATATAACCTGCTATAACAATTAGTTCTCCTTATATAGAGGTCCACAACTTCCTACAAGTGATCTCTGTATTTACTAAATGGCTGCTATTAGTCTTGTCGAACCTATTTTTTTCTTTAAATCCTTTTCATCTAGCTTCGACAATAGAATGATTTTACTCAAAATCTATCACAAGAATAGAAAAAAAATCAAATTGAACTATAAAGAAAAGTATAAAGGAGGAAACTACCAGATCTAAATAAGATACCAAATAAAAAGCAAATAAAGAAAAAAGAAACAAGATAGGAAAGACAAAGAAAAAAGAAACAAGATGAGAAACAAAAAAAAGACTAATCTTGGCAAATACAAAATAAAATATATAAAATATAAAAAATATATAATACTATATTAAAGATCTATCCAAGTATTATATATACAATATTTAATAGAGAAAAGAAACAAAAACAATAAGAATTCACTTTGTAGCAAAGTTTGTAAAAAATTTCTGCACACAGTCCACAATATCTTTAATATATTATTTACTGGTTACATCATAGCTAATTGACCACTTGTGATAGCGACACCAAATAGGTATTACTTTATATAGAGAATGGCTAAAGCCAGATGTGTTTATATATTTTTGATTATTTAATTAAAATTAGGATAAGAGTTAGTTAGGAATTAGAGTTAGAACTTGGTCTATAAGTAGAATTGTCTTTCTGACATTTTTTATTAATGCTCCTAGACAGGTTTAAACACTTGTTTTTTGTATTTTCAGCATTTTTTTTTGTTTTTTGTTTTTGTTTTATCAGGCTAATTCATAAAGATCAAAATTTACAATTTGATTGGCTTTTTATTACGTGAATACACCTGGCTTTAGATAACCCCTTATATAGTAAGTAGAATACCATATGCTTCAATTTATAAAAAACAACTCTATAGTAAACAATTAAAAAATACTTGTATTTTATAATTTATCAAACTAATTTTAATGATTTTATTACTAATAGAATCACAAGAATTAGCTCAACAACTTTCAATTAGGCAACAAGAAAAGTTACTTAATAAAAATATACTTTTATATATAAGCAGGCCCTATTCCTATACTATAAAAAAAACATATAAATTTTCAATATGTTTATTATAAGATTTATATTATTTTTGAACCCTTTAACTGCAATTTACTAATTAACCAAGTCTCTACTTCTATTTTCATATCTATAGAACTTGACAAAGCTCTAGAGTTTTTTTACTATGTTTTTGCTTGATAGTACCAAAGCCTGCCAAAGTGCCTTGCTTAGATATCTGCATATTTTATTTATTTCTATTTCAGGTGCAGAACAATTAGTGAATGGACTTTGTACCTAATAGTAGCTTTGGTAAAGTTTTGTTATGTATAGATATGTTAACTACAAAGTTTTCATAGATCAGTGTTCTTGAAAAATTTGGTACAAGGGATTGTTAAAAAAAGTTCTGTACATAACAATAATTTTATAAAAAATAATAAACTAATTCTTCTATATTTGTTTTTTTTGTTAAAATTATCTTTTTAAACTATATTCTAGACAAATATGTTTGAAAAATTAAAAGTATTTATAATTTTTTAAATAAACAAAAATTTATTAAAAATATATATAGTAAAAATATGGAATATACTTTTTTTATAAAATACTTTTTTTAAACTATATTTTATAAACTTTCTTAAAAAAAATTTTTTTTTTTAAGGTGAGATCTTGTTCATACAAATTATTTATATTGGAGGATTTACAGAATTGAAATTGGGCCCTAAAAATGGTCCCCAAAATTCAATTGTTTACAAAAATTCATTGGTCAGATGATGATCAAGTGATTAACAAAGAACTGATTAATATAAATAAACCCATTAGATAAGCGCCAACCCATTAGATCTTAAAAATAAGGTAGTTTGATTTGCAAAATTATATGAAAATCGGGGTCTTGAAAAAGGTCCAATTGTGTAAATCCACTAATATGTTTAAAATTATTAAAAAAGTTATAAACAATAAACTTTAAAGTTTTTATTAAAATTTTTACTATATGGACGCTCTAGGAGGAATATAAAATTTTTTTTAATTTTTTTTAAATTTTATATATTTTTATTTATATAAAAATTTTTGGGTCTACTAAAATGCACCTATGGTGTTTTATACTATATTATACAAAACTATTAAAATAGCCAATCAAAATTTAAGATCAGATGTAATATAAATTTCAGTACTTTTGTTTATTTTTTAAAAAAAAACATTTATATCTCAAAAGTTTGCTTATGAAACCACCTTTGAGGCTCTAATAAAAAAAAATAAATTTTGTATATACTAATGCCCTGATAAAATTCTAGGCCTCACCCTAACCCTAAGATAATGAAAATTTATTTTTTGTTTTATAAAAATTTATTTTATTGTTTTTGTTATACAGATTTGCAAATTTAATTTACCTATGGTATAAAACACTATAGACATATTTTATATTATCTGAAAATTTTTGCTTTTAATACAATTTTTAATTTTTACAAGTAAATTATATAAGTTAAGTTGTAATAATAAAAGTTGTAATTCTTTTATAAACTACAAAGTTGTATTAAAAGTAAAAGGCGAGAGCTAATATTTAATGAGTTTGCCAAAAATTAGTAAATAATTTTTTGGTTAAAATTTGTTTTAAATTGTCTATTTTTAGCTTATAAGCAACTTATACTTTTTTCTTATTATATAAAATTAAATTTTACTAAAATTTAATTGTTATATTCAAATATTATCAAATAAAATTTTATTTTAATCTTTTAATTTTTTAAAAAAGTAAATTATAAGTATATTTATAGTATTTTTCAGCCAAATTTGTTTAAAAAAGCTAAATAGCATATTAAAGTAACTATATAAAGCAATTTTAATATAGTGTATCAGCTAGCATTATGAGAATACAATTCAAATTTTTGAATATGAATTAGAATTATTTATCTAATTAGTATTATGATTAAGGTTCTTAACTAGAATTGAGTTGCTAGTATATATAAAATTGTGTTTTTATTATTTTTTGTTATTGCAGATAAGTTTATATTAACATTTTTTATATATATACAGTACCAAACAACAAAAAATATTCAATTATTTTTAAAAATACCAAAATTTAAGATTTATACTCAAATCTGATTTGCAATTTTTGTATAACAAAATTCTAATTGCTTAAAATCTACAAACCCAATTTTTTTATATATTAAATAGCAAATTTTTGATTATATATAAATTTTTAGCTCTAACAGGTATAGAACATATAGGGTGAGTCAGTAGAAAAGGGACAAATCATTTTTAGTAAAATTTTTTTAATTTTTAAATTAAAATTTCTTAACAATTATTTAATCAAATTTGCTAAAAAATTTTTTTATTTTAATCTTGAAATTATATAGAATTAAAATAAAAAAAATTTTTAAATTTATTAAGATAGTTAAAGTTGTTAAGATATTTAAGCTTAAAGTTATAAAAACTTTTACTTAGAAAAAATTTGTTCCTTTTCTACTAACTCACCCCCCAGGTTCTCTTAAAATGGATCAAATTGCTTTTTATAATTAAAATTTTTAAAAAAAATATATAAATTTACTATAAAATTTGAACGAAGGTTCTATTTAGCTTAATTAATTATATTCAAATTAAGTTTTTCAGAAATATAGAGAAGAATATAAGAAAAGTAGTACAACAATCAGATTAAAAATTTGCTAATTTTGTACAAAAGAAAGTTATTTTATATTTTAAAACCAATAATTTTAACATTAGCATATAGCAAACTTATTTTTTTATCAAGATAACCTATATTTTGCTACTAAATAAAGTTGTTTAGAGCATAATTTTATATATAATAGCTGATTTAAAATGAGTAAATTTTTGTTTTTAACAAAGTTACATTTCAAAATTGTACAAAATTAACCCTGGGTCGGATAGCGCAGTGGTTAGGGGCATCCATAAATAACATTATGCAAGAGGGGTTGAACGAACAATAACATTTTTCTCAATAAGTAGAGAGGTGATCAAAAAAATATAATGTAATTTTTTTAGAAAAAATTGGCTAAAACTTGAACCAGGGGTCCAAATTTAATGATTTTGGTACCATTTGATTCGTCTCAGTGAGAGGTGTCGAATGGTACTAGTTTCATTTCATTTGGATCACTGGATCAATTTTTATTGGCCAAATACTATTGGTTATTATGTTTTCTTATAAAATTACTAAAAAATCAATAGTTTTTTGTGAATAACTATTGATCCAGTAATCTAAATGAAATGATTTTGGTATCATTGGATTCGTCTCACTGAGACTAATCGAATGGTATCTAAATCATCCAAATCGGATTACTGTGTCACAATATATTCAAGTTTTTGTAAAATTTTATATATAAACATACGGATTTTGAAAAAATTTTTTATATAGTAGAGAGGGTCCAGCGCTACTATGAGGGGGTACATAACATTATTTATGGATGCCCCCTTAGCACTCTGGGGTCGTATTCACAAGATTGCCAGCTCAAGTCTAGTGGACGACAAAAACTGTGTTAGGACCACGAATATTAAAAGATCTATGATGAGGCATCGATTATCTCCCGTTTCCGGACATGGTACTACAGTGACAATGAGTTGCGTGATATAACCACAAGGTCATGCAGCATCCAGAAAAGGAAAAAATCTGACAAGAAACGTCGTAAACATAAGGACCGTCCACTATAAAAGGAAAAGATAACAAGTGTGCTATAACACCTAACTAGGAAAGTCCCATGAGAAAAACCTGACCTGATCCAAACTCAGAAGGAAGACCTGGGGTAGATGAAAAATGGACCTACTAAGCATATCAGCGGAGTAAACTAACTCCTTAAAGTGGATCTAAGAAGCCTTCAGATGGGGCGCACCGAATAACGGTCCAGCTAAACTCGGCCAGGAAAACTGGATGAAGAGGAAATAGATTAGGATAGACTTCATAGAACGAAATTAAAAATAAAAATAGGATATGTAACAAAAATGTAGGGGGTCCGTTGGGTCCCTATGATCAATAACCTTAATAAATGAGCGCCAAACGCACCCTAAAAGCCGTTGAGCTGAAGGGTTAAAAAAAAAAATTGTACAAAATTGAATTTAATTTTTGTACTCTTTTTTTTATTGTTTTATATTTCTAAAAAATTTAATTTGAAGTGCTAAATAGGATTTCAGTTCTAAGTTTATAGTAAAATTCATATATTTTTAAAAAAATTTTATTTATAGAAAGCAGTGAATAGAAAATGTTCTATGTTTGTCTAATAACTTTTTAAATTTATAATAAAAATAAAAGATTTCTATTTGTACATAGGGTGTATGTACATGGGTAATATAAAAATCAACTGATATCACAAAATTTTGTTTATGAAATCATCTTTTGGCTTCTAACAAAAAAAATTTCTTGAGAAATTTTGTTATAGTTAGACCTTCATAAATGCAACTTTCATAAATGCAATATCTTCCTAAATGTACTTTTTTTCTTTTTCATAAGATGTTATTAGTGCTAAATGCACGTTCTATATTCTGTAAATGCACATTCTCTTGAATAATATTTTATATTATACTAACCTCTCTAAATGCACGTAGCCAATCAAATTTAGTATTTAAGATAGGTTATACAGTTTTTAGTAAAAGTTACACAAACTTGATAATATAATTTTTAAAGCTGCAATTTAATTGGCTCTCTCTAAATACAAATCACTCTAAATGTACATTGTAGGCTTGTCCTTACAAGTTGCATTTATGGAGATTTGACCGTATAAACTTACCCTCACTCCAATTCCAAACACACCCTTACTTTAACCATAAACAAGAGTTTAGTTTTCATTGTAAAAATTAGTTCGATTGGCATATTACATCAGCAAATTTTATATATAAATATATATCGATTACTAACCGGTAAGATATATATCGTTACTCATCACTCTTGTTGATTTCTATCGATAGTAATAGTAATCGATATATATCCGGTTAATCGATATATATCGAATATAATATCAATTAATAATTATTATATTCACATAATCATACTTTTTGCAGGTTTTCACATGTTTTCGCAATTTTTAATAAAAATTTTATTTTTTTTATTTATTATTATTATATTTTAAAATATTACATATTTTATTATAGAATTTTACTAAATCTCACCAGCGGTGATCGTCACCGCTCTATAATAAACTTTTTAAAAAACTAAGATTAGGGTATAGGGTTAGAGTTAGGATTAGGGTTAGAAAGGCATATTATATGTAAAATTTTGTGCTAAAAACTTTTACTTAGTGCTCGAAGATAAGTTTTCATAGTAAAATATTTTGTTGTCTAAGATTTTTTAGATTTTTTCTTAGTTTCGTTATTTTTTGTTTTTGTTTTGGTTACACAAGATCCTACGATCTAATTGGTTGAACATATGAGCGGTGATGATCACCGCTAGTGAGATTTAGCAAAACTCTTTATTATAAATTATTATAAAAAAATGTCAAAAAAAATAAATTCAAAAAAAACGAAACCAAAAAAAATAAAAAAAATAAACTATTATATTCCTTATATTCACTCATATTTGCTTATATTCGTTCATATTTGCTTATATTTGCTTATATTCGCTACTTCTTGCAAAGTCCCAGAAAGTTAGATCGTTTTCTTGCTAAGTTCCAAAAGAAGTAAGGAATAAATAAAATAAAATAAATTTAAAAAAATAAGTAAAAAAAACAAACAAAAA